>MU277322.1:0-30359 GCA_022160305.1 Artomyces pyxidatus | reverse complement strand
CCCCCCGCCGCCCCCGCCCTCACCGCCACGCGCTCCCGACCCCACGGCCCCCGCGGCTCCTCATCCCCGTCCACGCCAACCGTGTCCGCGAATGGCAGCGGGGGCGCCTCCCGATCAGTCGTCGTCATCATCGTCGTCGTCGCCGTCGCCGCCGCCGTCCTCGTTGGCAACGTACTCGGCCTCCATATCGTGGGAGCGAGGCACGGGGATAGCGTTAATCGCGGAGGAGACGCTGTGCTCCTGCGCCTCGTCGATGTCGGGATGCGAGAGAAATATGTTGGCCTGCAAGACTGCAGGCTTCCACATAACCTCGAATGCGTGGCCGAGGTGCTGGTAGAGGGCAGCATGCTCGGCGGCGTACGCGTTGAGGCCGTCCAGGTGCTCCGGGGTGGCGGTTGAGAACGAGGTGATCGCCCCGCGCCACGCGTTTGCCATGCCGTGGAAGGTGAGCAGCACCCGCTGCATCTCCATCCTGGCAAGCCGAACTTCTTCGTTCCAGCGCTTGGCACGCGCACGCGACTTGGCCCACTCTGTTCGGACGGCTGCAACAGGCGTCAGAAGATATCCATGGCAAAACTGACTAAGGCGGCTTACCAGCGTGCACTACAGGATCCCCTCCGGCGCCGGGAGCCACTGCGCTATACCACAGCCACGACAGCGTCCTTCTACCCTCTCCACCTTCTCGTGCACGGACGTCGGCCAGCTGCTCTGCAGTTAGCCGCTCTTCAGCGCGTTCGTTCTCTCGCACCACGCGTTCACTGAGGCCGCGAACGTCCTCATCCTTCAACTCCTGCAGGCTCAGCTGCCAGTCACCGTCTCCGACGAGGCCTTGGTAGACGCGACGCGCGTTTCGATAGCGTCTCGCGCCGGCGTTGACCTTCGCATCGACTTGGCTCTGCAGGCTCTGCGCGCGGGTGCAAGCCCCTTGGCCGGTCACGTTCTTGATCTTGTATGCATTCAGGTACGTGCGCATGCGAAGGTGGTGCCGGACGCGATCCAGCGCCTCTGTCGCCTCGGCAAGCCGAATCTTCGCTTCCACATCGATGGCGTCCTGCGAATAGATACGCTCCCGGAGAGGCGACGGAGTAGAGGAGGGAAGGGGAAGGGGGACGCCCTCGGGTTTGGAAGCCTCGGCCGGCGTGAGTTGGGCCGTTTCCGAAGGGAACACAGCGGCGCGCAGGGGGAAGACCTTGCTGGCCTGCACGCGAAACCGCACCACTCGCTTTGCAACGGCATTTTGACGCTCCTGAAGCCTTGCTGCTTGCGAGTCGGTCGGCTTCGAGACTCGATCGGCGGCAATCCCTCGTCTGTACAAGGAGTTTAGAGAACCAAGTGCATGGATTAAAAATGATGCTTACTGGACTTCCTCAATCTCCATGGCTAAGAAAAAGAGCTCGGCGTAGCTCATGGTGGCAAGAACGCCGTCATTGACGCCCTTCGAGGCTGCCTGTTCCGCCATCTCCAGCCGCACCCCAGCCATTGTTATCGCTGGTAGGCGGCGTCAGCACGTGCTCGAGAAAGAACGAAGCAAACGGCACTCACAGCTCTTCGGAACGTCGTATGGACAAGGTTTGGACTTGTCCTGCTCCCAGTCCACAATCTGTTGCTCCCACTCAGAAGTGGAGCCCGGCCTTTCGATCTCTAAGACTTTGTTGAAGTCGTCGAGAATGCGGCCGTGCCGCAGGGCTTCCGAGACTGCTGGGACCAAGCGACGAAGCAAGGCTTTACCTGGGGGTGTTGCAGGTTAGCAGAGAGCCAAGAAGCCTGACAGGGTGTAACTCACCAAAGCCGACGGTTTTCCGCCAGTTTGCATGCCCGCAGTGACTATCAAGGGCATCTTGCCGCGCGCCGGGTCCCATCTGCTTCGTACTGCTCGCGGCTCCGTTCATGTTGGCCCAATTCCGCTCAACGCCTTCTCCATCTGTTCGTCCCACCCCGGTCAGGAAGTTGAACGAGTAAGGCCCGTGGCAGGGTGTGCCATGGGCCGGGAGATGGAATTTGGGGACGGCGAAGGTGAAGGATGTGTCGCGGGGGACTTGAAGGTCTTCCGGGAGGGTGTCCATCCGCGACCACATGTTTTTGGACCATTGGCAGGCGATGTCGTAGGAGATGACACCAGACTTGTTCCGACTGTGCGAGAATGCGCTGAAAAAGATAAAATCCATGTTGCAATACCTGCATGGCCCGTCAGACGGTGGTGCAGCGCGGAGGGCAGACTGTGGACGTACCGCTCTCCTTTCTGAAGATCGCCGACGCCGTTCGGCTGCCAGAACTCGTGGCGGCAGGTCACCGCTCCAACACCCGTAACCCGCAGGCCTTTAGAGCGCTTCGTGTTCGCGCCGCTCAGCGCTGCAAAGCCTGTGCAAGTACTGATCTACCTCGCCCAGCCATCAGTCAAGTCTTCCAAAGAGGCGGGGGACGTGCTTACCTCCTCCTGAGTTGCGGCATTCAAGATGTACTCTGAGTACCGCTCGGGGTCGACAAAGTAACCGGAGGCGCCGCCGAGGCTCACATCCCGCGACCCTTTCGCGCGAAGTCTGTTCTTGAGACGGAAGTTGGCGTCCATGCAAAAGATCGGCCGGTACAGCCATCTACCGCCACGGTAAGCTTTAAGGAGGGAATGGAAAGTAGTCCACATGCCTATCATTCTCGGGTATTGCGTCCAGTGTGAGCGGGGCGTTGATGCCAGGCCGCGGGCAGGCCGGACACTTTATCGCGAGTTCTCCAGGAGCGAGCGTCTCCAACTTCCCCTCGACGTGGGCGCACCCCGCCCGCTTTCCCATCCGGACATGCGCAAACTCGCGCGCCATCACCGTGAAAGTCGGTAAGCGGTCCTACACGTCGCTTGGCGTCAGAAAAGGCCCCAGCGCAGAGTCGAAAGATGCCTACCGGTATGTGCTTCAAGCCGGTATTGTCGGTCTTCAGAACCAAGGAATTCCAGTAGTCGTACACATTCAATTTGCCTTGCAGATTCAAGCGTTGGAAGAGGTCGAGGGCAGCAAACGTGGCGGCAGTCTGTGGATCAATGGGAGTTGCCGGCCACCACGCCGCACGGAGTAGCTGGATCCGATGCTCGACTTGGGAGCAGCCGCAAAAGTCGAGTGCGACCGAGTGGATGCCATTGACGTCGATGGCGACGAAATCGCGGGCACCGGGCTCCGGAAACTTGCATGCACGTCCCGGAAGGTGTCCCAGCTGAATTCGAAGGCCAAGATCCCGCAGCGACACAGGCTCGAAGTACTCGCCGTTCCACCGCTGGCGTAGAATGTGAGATATGACATGGCGGCTGAGAGTGCGAACCAACTCACCTCTACACGATGGAGTGGCGTCCTCCGGTGTCTGTGCACGGCACATGATTTGCATACCAAATCTCGCCCGAAGCACTCCGTGCAACGGATGCGCTCCCCGCCTTCCGCCCCGCAATCAGAGCACTCGGGGCAAGTGAGGCTGTCACCCCGGCCCTCGAGGCGCAGCCATTCCGCAAGTTACTCGCTGCGGTGCTTCACCCAAGTCGCAAGAGGATAGTCCTGACCATCACATTCGTTCAGTTCCGGCGTGAACTCGGCATTGCCAAACGACGCACCGAGTTGAGGTACCGCTTCTTCGCCTCCGCACCCCTGCTCTCCTCTCCGCCGGCGTCTCCACCATGGTCGCAGTCCAGAGCATCTGCGTCCATCTGGAAGTCGGAGCCGTCCTCAGGCGCAGGCGTATGCTCTGGCTCCCGACGCGCCGCCACGCGGCGATCCCGTCGAACAAGCCGACGGCCATCCGCGGATTCGTTGAGCGAAGTCACATTGGCGAGGTAGGCGTAGTACTTGTTGACGGGCTTCTTGGTCTTGTTCTTGTAGGCTGCTCGGATGCGGTCGACGGTGCGGTTGTATCGTGCAGTGTTGCTCATCTTCGAGTTCGTGTGTGGCGAGGGGAAGTCCAGGGAGCGACGCGTTGTAACGCGCACTGTAATCGTTCTGTCACACGTCACATGACCGTGTTGGGGCACAATCAACAAAGTCGCGAAGTCTCGACGAGATGCATAAGTAAGGAACGGTCGCCCATGGGACACCGAGAAAGTAAGAAACACTGTCCTCCAATATGTAAAGTATATAGGTGTAAAGTAGAGATGAGTAAGTAGTTGAATTAAAGCTGGCCGGGGCATTGACTGGATTTAAACACCGTGGTCCTTCTTCAGCTCGGAAAGCTTCGAGAAATAGCCCAGCGCCTTCTCCCAGCGCCCCGGAGCTTCCGCCATCCGACGCGCAAAGAGTTCTGGATCTTCTGCCTTAAGCGTTGCCTCAGTTCGAAACCCGTACGCGTTCCAGCGCATGATGCCGCCCGCGCAATACTGGGTGAAGGACTGGCGCGTCTCTCCCTTTTGAACAGGAGTGTTCCCATGAGAGATGATGGAAGAGGGGATGAGAATTGTCGAGCCGGACGGGAACTCGAACACAAGCTTGAGTTCCCAGAGGTACAAATGGCCGCCAGCCTTTGGGTCAAAGCTTCCCAGCGCGGTGATGGCACACCAGCCATACGGAACGTTGGCGTGGTCCCGATGCTTGACGGTGGCAGCCTGCGGCCCCAGGTTAAACGTGGCGGCGGGGAAGACGCTGCTGGCAAATGGCCGCGTCAGCTTTGGGTTGTAGCCGCAGACGCCGTCAACCGCTTCTCGGTAGTGTTCGAACAGGCGGGGAGCGCCGAGCGCAAACGCGCCTGCCGGGGCGGTAAGTACAGCTAGTATGAAAGTGGAATAGCACGCACTGCTTGCGAATCCTGCAATGCGTTGGAATGACGGGCGGGCACAGAGAGCGGCCGCGGCCGCGTTTTGGGACGCGATGCGGTTTCCCATATTGCTCGGGGCCTTCAACGCCGCAATAAGTGAGGAGCCGGGACGCGGCAGGCGGCCACTCACCGTGCCACCACCGCCGTGCGTTATCCCAGCCCGCAGACATGCAAATTTCCCCCGACGGTGGGCAAGGTCAGCCTTGGTCAATTCCTTACGCAGCCCCACCGCCGCCTCAGTCATGGCGCGGCTCGCGTCAGCCACGTCCGCGTTCCACGACTCTTGCGTACGAGGACGGCCCGCGAGGTAGACGACAATGCGGTCTTTCCTATCGACGACCGCGGTGGGGGTTCTACGAAAGAGGTCAGCGCGGCAAAGGAGCACAGAGTAGGGGCTCACACCCCATTCCAGTGAATAAGAAGGAACCGGTCGGCAAGCAGCCGGGCGAGCGACCGAAGGGCCGACTCCATGGTCTGCTCCCGCTTTCCAACGAAGGCGCCTTGGCTCACAGGAAGCTCTGACACGAGCTGAGGCACTCCCATCGCAACCGGGTCCGCGTACTTGCGGACCGCGTCCTCACTGGCGGGGCGAGGCGCGGCAGGCCCGTCAAGTCCAGCCTTCACGCGTCTACTTGCGCGATGGCGGCGCTGGTGCCGCGTGCGGTTGGAGAGCTGGGCAGCCGGTGCATCCGGGAGGGTGAGCGGCGCAGAGGTCGGGGGCTCAGGCGGGTCGGCGGGGCCTTCTCGTTCGTCTTCAGAGATGGGGTCGTCATCCTCCGCCATTGAAGCGCGAAGGGCGGCGCCGAGGTCGTACACCTCGGGGATCTCGACCACGTTGAATGGCGAAAAAACCTTTGAGGACCGCGTCTGCGATCCGGGCACATCAGCGTCGGAAAAGTCGCGTCCGAAGCTCGAGCTTCTCACTCACCGTGCGAGTGCCCCACATAGCGTGCAAGTAAGGCTATGAAGATGAAGAGCACGTCAGGACGCGTAAACGCAAGACGGCGGGGTGATCTTCAGAAGCAGAAAGACAAAGAGGAAGAATGGCACGCAGTGCGGCGGCTGAGTGCCCACGGCAACGCATCGAGAGGGCCAGGTGCGGCGCACATAACGACGCGCAGGCCGCGGAGACCCACACAGGCAGGCGAGTATGATGGAATAAAATGGCTTCGGGAACGAGGGCCACGTAGGGCGCGCTGCGTAGCCGAGAGCTAAAGGCCGTCCGGGGTCGAGAGGGCCAGGTGTGGCACACATAACGACGGCGGTGGCAATAGAAGGAAAATAAAGAATAGAGAGCGATGCAGCGAACAAGAATTCAACAGAACATACTCACAGAATAAAAGAGTGAGGGTGGAAGGAAGTTCGAAGGAGAGTGGGGCGCAGTGAGCGTATGGGTTGAAGCTTGAAGGAGTGGAAGAGACGCGTCAACTGGCAGAAGCGCGGAGCGCAGCTTTAGTGTGAGGATGCAAAGGCGCCGGGCTGGGGCTCGAGTGCGCACATACAACTTTCCGGCGTCTCTGTTGCGCAATCGTTGTGATATTCAGCTGACAGCATCTCGAGCGCCATACAAGAGCAAATGCATGGGTAAACTGTATGTGTAAATATACTTAGGGAGATAGTGTAGAAGTCAGGATCGTGTTGTATGTACTCGTACTTCCGGGTTCCCCGCGAGTCGATTTCGACCGTCCGGTCAACTGCAGTTATCGCACTGCATGCAGACCCCCCCGAATGGACATGCCAAAGGCCAGTACACTCGTATAATGCCATTTTGATTCATATTTGTGTCTGCATAAGGTACAAGTATGTACGGCCACCTGCGCGGCACTCGCGATCATGCTTGTTTCTGCATGGCACTCTGGCGAAAGATGCGCTCGCCGAATTGGCTGACCGCAAAATACCGCATCGTCAGGTCACCCACAGACCAAGGTAGATGCACACGCCAGTCTGCGGGCAGGAAAATGAACGGTGGGGGACGGGATTTCTGAAGCTAATTAGAGTATCGGGGTTCACGACGGGCTCACCTATCGATCCAGACAAACCTTTGACAAAATGACTACCTCCGTCGCGGATTCCTAGTGTCCAGAACGCTTCCTATGTTTTGCGCAGCAGCTGTAGGCCAAGAGGGCAGGGTTGGCTGCATGGCCGACGCTGTAGGATTGCGAGTGCGACTTCGACGTCATTGGCGATTGCGGGGCACAACCGGCGGCCCGCTACCCGATCAGGTGCAAGGCTGTGCTGTTGTTTGCTTGCCACATCACCCACGTTGATCCCCGCGACACACCATCAACCAGCACCGGCCCTATCGCGATGCGCATGCAAGAGGAACAGGATGAAGGCCAGCAACTCCCACCTGCTTTGGTACCCGTATTCTTCCAGACGTGGCAGCCCAATGACGAAGACTCCGGTGACGATGGGGACGATAATTTAGGTGAGTTGTTCGATAGTTGTCTCAACTGCCTCGGTGACCATGCCCCAGAGTTGCTACTCTCCCAGGTCCAAATCAGCGAAGGGGCGGACCCCGCACAAGTCGTGTCGCCCCGTGAAGCGAACGCCCAGCTTCCGCGGCCAATGGAGGATAAATTTTATGCAGTCTTTGTCGGGCGGAAGCTTGGGGTAATGTCAACTTTGTGAGCATTTTTCTAAATTACTGCGCCAATACCTAACTCACTCATGCTTAGGTGGGAGGCTGAGGCGGCCGTCAGAGGCATCCCCGACGGCTTCTACGACATCTACCCGTCGCATGCGGACGCTTTGGAGAACTTCCGCGTCGCTGAGCGGCAGGGGGCGACAGCCCTGCGAGGAACGCCCCGCCCTGCCCATGCAACGGCTTCCGGCGGCGGCTCAGCAGCTCAGCCGTTGGCTCCTCGAGCTGAGCACTCGACCGCCCCTCCCCCGCCTTTGTTCACTGAGGAGAATAGCGCCGGCCAGGGCTTGCCGAGACACGAGGACACGCGCGTCTACCCCGCCCCCTCGCAGGCCACTTTGGCATCCTCCATACGCGCGCCGTCGCCGCCCCCTCTGGCCTCCGTTATACGCCCGCCGTCACCTCCACAGCCCTCCCGGCCGGGATTGTCCCCCGCTGCGGCGCTGCGCAAGGGCACGCACCCCTTGCAGAACTACCCGAGTGAAAGCCGTCGCCACCATTGGCGCCGCCGCCGCCCTGAGCTCACGGAGTGCGCGCGGTTCGAGAACGGGCAGCCTGGCCCCTCCGACACTTGGGACGAGTTCAAAGCGTACGCCGTCGTGCAAGGCATGTGGCCGGGCATCCATGAGTCTTGGTACGTTCATGGCAGTCGTCGCCAGCTCCGTTCACTCATGGCCTGCTAGGGATGAGTGCAAGGCCTTCACTCACAACGTTCCTGGGGCGATACACAAGTCGTTTCGGAAGTACGACGAAGCGGTGGATTATTTCTTGGAGAAATTTGAGGCCGGCGAGGTGCGCTTTGTTACGAGGGGGTGAGGGGCCTCTAGAAATTGTGTAATAATATGTGAATAATCTACAAAAATGGTCCGCAAATGTGGCGTGCGATCTCCGGCTCAGCAGAGGGTCTGTGTGTGGTTCATCGGCTAAGTCGGGGTTGGCCGAGCAGGTTGCCAGGTCACCACGGCATCTTTCCATCCCCCATTCCACACGCAACATGGGCAAGAACAAGAAAAACAGCAACGCCGTCGCCAAAACCGGTCGCAAGACCTGGGTCATTGGGACCAAGCTCGCGTTCCTCAACGCGCGGCGGGACAAGTATCGACGCGCCGTCGAAGCCAACACCGTGTCAGCTTTCTACAGCTCCGTGTCAAAGCTGTGGATCCTCAAGTATGGTTACGAGCTCCCGTTCCACGAAGACTCACCCGAGGAAATAGAAGACCCCGACGAGACCCTGCTGGAGGGTCTCGAAGACGAGGAGAAGGGGCTCAGCGAGGCGGAGGTCAATCGCCGTCGCGAAATTTACCTGCAGCTTCGAGGAGTGAGTTTTTCTTCTGCGTCATCCGCTCACCTCGTGCTCATTTCCCTGCTGCGCAGAAACTCGCCAACTGGTTTAGATACCAGTGCCGGAAGCTCGTCAAGGGGCTCAAGACGCCCGACCTTGACTCCCCATTCCTGGACGACGGCGCCTTGACCAAGGTCAAACGCGAAGTCCCGTGGCAGCTCTACTCGAAGCTGTATTACGAGACGCGCATCAAGGCAAACTACGAGAAGGCGTGGGCCGAGCTATCCGCGCGTCCCGTTCCGGAAGGCGGGAAGAAGCCCCACCCGTTCAACTTGCGGGTGAAGCTTACGAAGATGCAATACCTCGAGGAGAGCGCGGAATTTCGTGCAGACATTGAGCAGCAGGTCGAGGACCGGTTCTTGAAGGCGCTGGAGGAGCAGAAGGCGGATAAGGGGAAGCCTCGCGATCCTGAGAGCCATCAGCGGTATGTATTCTACGCCCTCATGCCATTGGGACGGCGCCTGACTGCGTTGACAGCTCGCTCAACGCCGCATACATGCATCTTCAACCCTTGGTCGATCGCATCTCAGATCACTACGATATGGTCGCCACTCTTGTGATTGCCGGGCCCGTTCCCGAGACTGGCGGACGCATTCAAGTCATTTGGTGCGTTGTTTTGATCTCCCGTCTGGTAGTTTGCTGAGCCGTGCATAGCTTCCACGCCGGCACTACGGGCGGTGTGCTCGAGCAAGATTGGCCCTCATTCGACCCGATAGGCGTCAATGGTGTGGCAAAGAGTATGGCGGGTTTCGCGCAGGCGGTGTACCGTGCGTATCGCGCTTCTTGCTGACTGATCAGCCATCTGACATCTGTGCATAGCCGAAGAAGTCTGTCGCCAACGCGCGTTGGTGATCCCGGAAGGCACGCAGGCGCCTGTGAATTCAGTGGGCCAAGACGTCAACGACCACGGCGACGAAGACGATAACATGGACCTCGACGCCCCTCCTCCCCCCTCCCCTCCCATGTCTCCCACGACTGCCAACGCCTCCGCCACGTATAACGGCGTCTCTGTCTCCGCCACTGCCTCGCTCTCGGGTGCCCCTGGCTCGTCGGGCAACGTGGTTGCGCGCGTCGACATCGGTGCGCAGAACGGCACTCCACATGTCTCGGCGTCGTCGTCTGCGCAAGCAAGAGTCCCCCCGCAGCCCTTCTCCGGCGTCATCGACCCCGCCCTTTCAGGCATCGACCCCTCCCTGTTCTACATCGACCCCGCCCAGCGCCCACCTCCCCCTGCGAGCTCTACCGGTTTAGCGCCTGGTGCAGTCAGGGCATCCTCTCCCCCTCTGGCCCCTCGAATTTCACCCCCCCGCGAGATCACGCATGGGCCGGAGGAAGTCCCCATGCCCACCCCGCAAGCTGCTTCGAATGCAGGAGGGCCGCCGTCGCGCTGGCCTCAGCCGTTTATGCCTCCGCATTTCAATTTCCCCCCTTACGACTTCGCGACGCCCCCATCCGAGCCTCCTGCGACGTCTGCGCCCGCCGTGCCTCCTGCGACGTCCGCGCCCGCCGTGCCTCCTGCGACGTCCGCGCCCGCCGTGTCTCCTGCGACGTCCGTGCCTTCTGGCACCCCTGCACCGCCTTACTCGTTCGCGGCGCCGCCCACGTTTGCACCTGCGGCTTCCACGTTCTGGAAGCCTGGTGCGCTTTTCTCGCTTGGCGAGACTCCGGCGCCCGCCCCCCCAGCCCTGTCGCAGACCGTCCCGCCAGTGCCGCACGCCACCCTCGGCGCGCCGCGCATGCCTGCTGCGGTCGTGCCAGCGCCTGCTCCGTCCACTGGCCCCGCGTTCCCGTATGACGTCGATAGCGACCAATGGCCGACATGGCTTGCAGATGCAGTGAAGCATATGAAGGGGCTGGGCCTCGGCGACACGTGGGACCGCTGCGTGAGCGCATACGTCCACATTGAGAGGGTGACGGGATTTTCGGTAAGTCACTGCCTACTTAGTGATGGCCTCCACTAACTTCCCGCAATAGACGAAGGGCCCCTTTCTCCCTGCCAAAGGCCGCCCTGCCTTCGTTTCTGATTGGATCAGATATGCGCGCCCGTGGAGCGGCGACCTGTGGGCGACCCCGTTCGACTTCAACGCGTCGTCGGACGAATGGTGGGCATGGTGGGCGAGCCTCCAGCCCGACGGGCGCTCCCGCGACGGGGCGGGCGTATTCTCTCAAGACGCCGAGAACCTCGAATGGGATCGGGTGCGCGTTGGCGGCAAGAATGGTGTTCTCAGCGTGATGGCCGCGCTCACATGGTGGGGCCGCGCTGCCAGTCGCTCTGAAGACCCCGCTCACCTCGCGGAGTGGACTCGTGCCGCGGTGGAGGCGTCCTGGGCGATGGAGCAAGCGGCCGCGGCAGATGATGAGGAGGCAGAGGAGGCTCCAGATGCACAAGTTGGGCAGAAGCGTGCCAAAAGGTAGGTACTTTTTTGTTGTCCGAGTCCCGCATCTGATCACTGTCTGCAGTGTGGCGAAGTCATCCCGTGCGAGCAAGCGCAACAAGGCCTCCAAGTAGCACTTGCAAGTCTTTGCGCGTGCGCTCACGTCGTGCCATCTGTCTCATCGTGTGCTGTTCAATGCGCCGTGGGCGTTAAGTCTTCATGTTATCCCTCGTCATGTTTTGCAAACCTCGTGCATTTGTTATTGTTACTACAAATGCTCTATTTTAACTACTTGGTGTATATAATGGATGAAGAATTTTGACTTGTGTGAGCTACAAAAAAAAGGAGAGTCACCACTTGTGCGAGAAACAAGGCATAAGTCGCGACTTGCGCGTAAATGGCAAAAAAAAAATCACGTGCCTCGTTTGCCGCCCTCGTCGGGGATTGGCGCCCGTGGAAAGCGATGCAGACGCAAGGCGCGTGGACAAGAGAGGCGGGGTGTAGCGCGGCAGGCCGGGTGGGGTTGCATACAGACAACTGGAAGATGTGAGATAAATGGAATGCAGGCTCGAAGCAGGCGGAGGCGAGACTTACAACGATGCGGCGACAAGAACAGACACAGGCGCGCTACACACGGCAGAAATGGAGGTGCCAGCCACGGGGATCAGGGCTCATGGCTCTGGATGAAAGTAGGAGGAGGGGGCTGGGACAGAAGCGGGAACTGTCGGAACGGCAGCAGCGCTGACGCGCCGCATGGCGTAATAACAGTCGCGCGTCGAGTGGCGATGGCGTGCTGGCGAATAGGGGAGACGACAGAGGTCCCAGCCATACGCAGAGCGCAGCAACAGGAAGGTGAGGCGGGAACGGCGGGAACGATAGGGCGCTGGCGCGTAGCGTGGGGCGACAACGCGCGCGCGCGCCGCGAGGGGCGAGGACAGAAGCCTGGGCATATCCTCAGAGCAATGATGAGGGCGGGCTGCGGGAATGGCGGTGGGAGCAGGCGGCGGCGGCGGCGGCAGGGGTAGCGGTGCAGCGGGAATCAGGGGGTGTCGAGGGTGACGAGGGAGAACTGCCGCTGGCGTGCAACGGGGGGCAATAAGAAGGCGCTGGTGAGGGTGGTAGGAAGAGCGATGCGGCGGGAACGGCGGCAGGAATGGCGGCGGGGACGGCGGCGGGAACGGCGGGCAGCGTAGGCAGCGTGGGATACCTGCCAGCAAGCCAGAAGCGTGGGATACCCGCCAGCGGCGCGGAAGCGTGGGATATCTGGTAACAATGCCGACGGATTTCCGAAGAGCGGAACGGGTGAGACGTATGCCGAGCGGATGCCCGAGGCGGCAGCGGAACGGACGACAATGCCGAAGAGACGCCCGTCGCGGCAACGGAAAGGAGCAAGCCGAACGTGCCGATGTAAGCCCTGTAGCCAGCCGGGGCAGCATTTTAATGGGACGCGGCAGAGGCGCATTTTAATGGCCGCGAGTGGTAGCCACACGACAAGTTGTCGGGGCCATTAAAACTAAGCCCACGGCAATTGTCAGGTGCCATTAAAATGGCACCACAGGGACTGGTGGGGTGGACGAGCTGCCGAGCCACCTCCAAGTCCCGTCGTCCACGGAATTCACATTCGCTGTGCCAAAATTCCATCTCCCCGCTCACGGAACTCTGTGCCAAGGGCCGTACTCGTTCAATTTCTTGAATGGTGTCGGACGGACCGACGGCGAGGGTGTCGAGCGCAACTGGGCAAATATGAATGGTGCGGCAAGCAGTACCAAGCAGATGGGACCGGGGGCCAGGCAGGACGCAATCGACAATCACTGCGGTCATGCAAATTGGCGGAAGACGGTTGGGTTTGGTGAGTTCAAGCCGTCTGTCACCCTCCGAGTCACTAGCTAACAGCGTGGATTTGTCCAGGCAGCAGCCTTCTCCGACGCTTAGTCCCAGCAATAGCGGAGGCCATCAAGCACCGGAAGGTCTTTGCCGACTTTCAGAAGATGGTGGAGAAAGAGAAGCCGGGGGCTGCGGAGACATGGGAGCGGGAGGTGTTGTCATGGGAGAAAGACCACAATCTGCCGTGCCCTTACGATATGCCGGCGAGCAGTATGTCCCTTTACCGTTGTTCATTAACTACGAGCTGACGATCAAACTCTAGCAATCACACTGGACAGTGTACGCCTCGACCTTGCCAAGGAGGATGCCGCAAAGGGCGCCACTGACGGTGTGTTAGCCGTCATGAGCAGCGCCGAGTTGTTCATGCTTGCCATGGAGATTGAGGAGGCACAGTATGTAACAGCTTTCAATCAAATCTTCAAAATGTACTGACATTTCTAATAGACGAGCCGTCGCTGCCGACATCATCCCCAAACCTACGGCGCATCAAGCCGCACGATTGCAAGAGCGTCGCAACGCGTTAGCGAAGCGCCTCGTTCGTTTCCGGGTCCAATCCAGCAAAGCTTTCCCCATCCGCTCCTCAGTCATCCCCTCCGAGCACGTGAACCTCTGCGAGGGTGAGGCAGCCCAGCCGGAGAAAGTCGTGCTCCCGCTTCCGTCGTCCACGTCGTCGTCCATCCGCACGAAGATATATTCGCAAGACGCGATCGAGACGGAGAAACGCCTTCGATATGCCGAGGCATCGGAGACGTTGGATCGCGTCCACCACCATCTTCGCATGCGAACATACCTGAACAATTACAAGGTCAAGAACACGACAGGGCAAGCACCCAACACCCGAGCTCGCAATCTACAGAGCCAGGTGGATGCCAAGGTCCACGCCGCCGTGAAGCGCTATCGACACGCTCGTCGGCTATACGCCGAGCTCGCGGGGGATGGAAAATGGCAGGACGAGCTCCAAGAGCTTCGGGACGAGGATGTCCGTGGCCTGAGCGAGCGCACTGTCCGGAGCAACGAGGCAGAGGAGGAGAATGTTGATGTCGAAGAGGTTGTGTCTGGCAATCGGTGGAAGAAGGGATGGAAGGGTGGGGAGGGTAAACGGACACTCTCCTGGTTGTGGTATGGGGCTGTCTCGGCGGAGAGCGAGAAGCGAGAGGCCGGGATGCATGCTGGTAAGTCGAATCTCGCAATGCAGAAGAATCAGGCCCGCTGATGTTTATTGGCAGCTGTTCGGACGGAGTGGGCGAAGGCCCGTGCTCGCTCTTTGCGGTGGACGGAGGAGGTCATCCTCGTAAGAGCAGAGATGCAGAGGGTCCTGCTCACGCTCATCCTGGAAGCCAGCCAATGGAATGCAATGGTCGGCCGGCTTTTGACCGCTGACGCTGCGCTGGTGGATGGCCTCACTGCTTTTGCAAACGAGCAGTCCACCTTGCGACGTCGGTTGGCCGAAAACTTCCAGACCGTCTGGGCCATCGCCTGCAGGCAGGCCGACGAATTCCTGACAACTCCCAACCTCGCTGAAGCCCAAGAGCTCGCCATCACCGCCGCTATTCAAGCCCTGCCCGTCCCTCGATCTCGGAACCTGGACGAAGAGTATGTCAGCAACTTAAACGACCACGACGAATACGACGACGACGACGACAATTTGTGAGAGTGACGGCAGCAGGAGCAGCCCCTGGTGCAGTGGCGGCAGGGTGCGGGCGCGGCGGGGTGCAGGTGCGGCAGGTCGCACGTGCGGCGGGCAGGGCACGGCGGAGTCAGGGCTGATCCCTGCTGCGCTAGCATGGCGCTGCAAGCAGCGCAGCGGGGCGCGGGCGCCGGCAGGGCGGCAGGGCGGGCGCGGGGCGCACGCTGGGGCGGCAGGGCGAACACTGGACGGGCGGAGTGTGTCCCGTAGCCCTGCGTTGAGGCTTCGGCACCGGGCAGGGTGGCAGCAGCGGGCGGGGGAGAGCAGCAGGCGGGGGGGGCGGCGGAGCGGGGGGGGCGGCGGAGCGGGGGGGCGGGGGAGGGGGCGGAGCGGATGGAGAGGACCGTGCCGAGGGCAGGCACATCCGGAGCGGATGGAGAGGTCCGTGCCGAGGGCAGGCACATCCGGCAGCGGAAACGGATCGCGGTTCCAGCACGGAATGGACATTGTAGCTATGCCGAGAGTCCCGGGGGCGGCAGCGGAGCGGAGCCCGCTGCCGAAATATATTCTATTTAATGTGATTTGTCATCAAATTATCGGCGGTAATGCGTGCTGCAGCGAGCCGTGCAGCCATTATAATGCTGCACGGCAAGTAGCCATTATAATGGCTACGACTTGTTGCCACACGGCAATTGTCGGGGCCATTGTAATTGGTACTATGACAATCCTCGGGCCCCATTATAATGTCCCTACAGGGACACCTCCCATACATGGTCCCATCGGAAGAGACGTTTTTCGGTAAGCAGAGCACTCGAGCACATGCTCTACACGCGTGTGCGTCGCTGACATCCTGTGGTCCAAATTTCCAAGCGACACCATCCACATCAGGGGCAGTTCCGCGCCGCCCGATCCCGAAGAACTGTGTGGATCGGACTAAGCATGTAGCCTGGGTTGTTTTCCGCGGGAGAAAGCCCGGCGTATTCAGTTCATGGTACGCAGGCTTATCTTCTGCACACATATTTGTTTGCCCAATTCAGTGGCAGGCCGGATGCATACGATCAAGTTCGCGGGGTCAGCGAGGGTTCGCATTTCTGGTTTTGGGACGTCCAGCGAGCTCAAGAGGCGTACGATGATGTGGCGCGGCGCGGTCACGTCAAGGTGTTGGGTGGTGCTGCTCAATCTAGCTAACTCCGCGTTGATGGTGTATATATCGGAATTCATATTCTGTTTGTGCCTTTGTGTCTGAAACATGACGGCCGGTGGTTCTGATAACGCAGTACATTATATATCCGGCGGCCTCGCCATCGTGAAATCCCCTCCTTCCTCCCTACGCATCATACCTATCGCTGCTCGTCGACTATGGCCTCGACTCCTGAACAGCGTCCCGATGCCGCGAACAGGCGGTGGAGGGGAAAGGCGGGCTTCTTTCAAGGGACGAAGCGGAGCTTCTTGCTCCGCCGCATGCCGCAGTACGAGGATGCATGAAAGAGTAAGCGCGAGCGGGAGTTCTGGCATTTGGTGACAAAATTATTCATACTTAAATACGGGTATGATCTGCCGCTTCACGAGGATCTCGCCACCGACATTTCCGACCCCGACGAGGCGTTGCTTGGCGACGTCCAAGACCTTGGCGAGGGTTTGGAGGAGGAAGTGGTGCGGCGGGAGAAGGTTTGCAAAGAGGTGTTCACCGTAAGTACGGCCGCCTGCTTCATAGGATATCGCGCAGGAATAGTAACAACTTGTCTACAGAGAATTAGTCACTGGTATCGCAACGTCTCGCGAGTCCCGCGAGAGGTGTTGGAGGGGTGAAGCGGAGTCGGAGTTGCCTCAGGGAAGGCGTGCCGAGATCTGCATGTCTCCGACAATAATAGATGTCATATTGGATGCAAAAAAATGCGTGATATTCCAGGGGGGGGGGCTACTGCCGTAGCGACGAGCCGGAAAGGCGGTCCAAAGTGCAGGAAATTTGACCAGGAGAGCCACCTTCTTCGCGTCTTACCACCATCCTCTCCTCTCCTCGCCGGTCGACATGGGGAAAAAGAGCAGAAAGGGTAAGGGGAAGCAACGTCGCGGTCGCAAGTCCTGGGCCCAGGGGACGAAGTGGAAATTCTTAATGGACCGCATGCCCCAGTACGAGCAAGCGCACGAGGTGGGCGCCACGGGGAAGTTCTATGAGAGAGTGAGCAGGCTTTGGATCCTCAAGTGCGGATACGAACTGCCCTTCCACGAGGACATCGCCGAGGACGTGCCCGACCCGGACGACTCTGCTCTTGACAACGACAGTTCGTCGGAGACCGGGCTGGCCAAGGAGGAGGTATGCAGGCGAGAGGAAATACGCAAAGAGCTGAAGGAGGTGAGTAAGGATCTGTGCAGGTGACATGTTCGCTCACCGACGTGTCATGGCCGTAGAAAATCGGTGCTTGGTATCGTCACCAGGCGAACAAGGTGACCAAAGGCGACGGCGCTAAGCACGATGACGACTGGGCCAAAAGGTTGTTGCATGCCGCCGTCGAGCCCCCGAAACGGACGCAACACAGTCAGATGTACTCACGGCTGTATTTCGACACGCGTATCAAGCCCGAATTCGACAAGGAGTGGGACGCGATTGTCGCGAAGGCGTTGAAGGAGGGGAAGGAGGAGCCGACTAGTGGGGAGAAGTCTGCCTTCCAGGGCAAGATTACACGTCGTTTGTACGACTTCAAGACACGCAAGTTCAGGCGCGAGGTCGAGAAGGCTGTAGAGGACAAATACCAAGAGGCGTACCAGGACTATCACGAACGGTACATCCGAGACCTGGAATCTCCGGCACAATTCGACATGTGAGTGAGCTTTCAATTGAGATACAGCGCAAACTCACCTGCGACGCAGGGCATTGAACTCGGCGTACATGACCCTACAACCCATCGTGGACCTCATCGCCAAACGGTTCGGTATGGTGGCGATGCTGACTATGGCTGGGCCTGTACCGAGAAAGAAGGGCGCTATAGAGGCATTCACGTATGTGTTCTGCCCGGTCTACAGAAAGTTTGCTCACCAGAAAACAGAGTCCACAATGGGAAGACAAAGGCCGTTCACGAGCAGACCTGGCTCGAGTTCAATACCAAGGCACACGCAGATTTTTGCAAGGCGTATGTTGGGTTCGCGGAGCAGGTTTTCTGTGCGTCTTCGAGCTTGATGGTCTCTCGACGAGCGCATGCTGACTGGTGGTGGAAATACAGCCTTGGAAACACGTCAAGCACGTGCGCTCGCCGACGCCGACGCCGACGCCCTAAATGGAGACGACGGCGCGGGCGGCAGCTCTATCTTTGCACCAACTCCAAGCTCTGCGGAGCCTGCTGTTCGCATACCCGATGACGACTCAATCTCAAGGCCTATCAATTCTGGTTTTGCCTCCCCTCGTTCATCCCCATCACGTAGTCCGTCTCCAAGTCTCGCAAGACAAGATCACCCGGAGCTCGTCGATGCCACGCCCCTTGCTCGCCAGCCGGAGCCTCCATATCTTCCAACACCGTTCTCTGCTCCATGCCCTCCCTCGCCTCCTTCATATGGCTCGTCCTCCGCTGAGATGTCGTCCCCGCCGTCAACGCCAACACCTGCTGCGCGGAACCTCACTCAATTCAGGATAATGCCAGAGCACGAGGGCGCACGGGCCGACTTCCATCAGTCCTCGAAGACACAGGGGGAGCAAGTGGAGTTCAATCTGTCCTGTATCGACCCTGCTCTGCTCGCTTTGAGTGAGCAACAGCACGGTGATCGGGCCAGTAGAGTGATCACGGAGCTTGCACCCCGCCCGACTGGACCTGCCTCGACACCTGCGCATGCGCACGATCGCGCTCATGGCGTCGCTTCCGAGCCAACTCCCTCCGCGCCCCCTGCTCACATTCCGCCCCCTCACGTTCCTCCCCCTGCTCACGTTCCGCCCCCTGCTGACGTTCCCCCGGGTACCGCTCCTGTCCACGCACCTCACCCCGCACCACCGCCTGCGCGTCTGTGCGATCCCGCCCTTGATGTCCCGCCCGTCCTCACCAACTCTATCAGCGGAGCACAAGCTCGTCTTTCCGACTCGTCAATCTCGGCGTCCGTGCTCGCCCATGGCGGCGACTTTCATTGTGCGGCGTATCAGTACCTGTCCACGTTGGATTTAGGAGACCAATGGAACCAATGCGTGACAGCTTACTTTACATTCGAAGAGTCTCAGGCGTATACGGTGCGTACTTTGTTTTAATGCAACAAGCATTTGTATCTTACACCTCTGTATCTTAGCTCGAGGGTCCGAGACTGGGTGCTGCGGCAGGCCGTCGGTTGGCTCGCCCACCGCTCATCGGCGCCTGGATCAAGCGGGCGAGGCCTTGGGTGCATACGCAAGTCGACGTCGCGGGATTTGGGCCCGCTTGGTGGACGTGGCTATCAAGTATTCTCCAACCGGAGCAGGTTTCTGCCACGGGTCGCATCGTACGCGCGTCCGGGACGGACTGGGAAACGCTGAACTGCCCCGGTTTGAACGGGGTAGTAAGCCTCGTCGTCGCCCTCGCGTGGTGGGGCAAGAGCCTTCAGAAGGAGGCGATGCCTCGCGCCGTACACGCAAACTATGAAGCCGCGGTGGACGACATGACATGGCTCCTCCGTCAACTCCCCGGGAGCTCTCATTCGCAGGACCAGGCCATCGGAACCAAGCGCGCCGCGAGTCCTGCGAAGAAGGCGAGAAAGCGTGCTCGTCGCTAGTTCGAGCGCGAGTCCGTCGCTTTCATCTTCATGGATCCCGCTCCTCGTGGTTTTCCTTTCTCTTGTCCGATGTTGGCATCTATCTTTGACCTTTTGTTATGGAGTTCTGCGGTCTTGTGAGACCTCTACGTTTTTATCCCTAAGCTGCATTAGCTCAATACCCCACCCTCGTTGCCTACAGTCATTAGAACTCATTCCTTTAGTTATCTCTTATCACACATTACTGCTTAGCTCGTGTTGGAGCGACTTAATGAAAATCTTGACTGATCTGAATGAAAATCTCAGTCTTCTTCGCGGAAAACCGAATTCCGCCGCGGGTTCGACTTGTGTATTGCCTTAAGGCAGCCAGTCTCAAGCTCAATACAGAACGACTTTCGGATAAGATAGCTAGGATGTTAAGTGACACAGGAGATTGAAAGTGTGTATGTATGGACATATGCATGGATATAAGGGTTAGGGTGGTGTTGATGTGACCAGGACGCCGTCGCTAAAGCGGCGCGCTGGCAAGCGACAACAACGACGAGTGTGTATGAACGACGGGGCGGGTGCGGGAGGGGAATGGGGGCAGTGCTAATGAAAGTAGTGCTGGCGGGTGTGCGCTGACAACGTGGAGAACTGCGTGCTCGCGACGGACTGCACTCGCTGGCAATGGAGAGCAGCGCGTGCACTGGAACGGCAACAACCGATGCGTGCAGTACGTCAGAACGAGGGACGATGAGAAGGAGCCTATAGCACGCACTGTGAGAGCCGCTGTAGGGCGTACGAAGAGGGCGTGCTGTTGACAACCGGGGGCAAAGCGCGCTGGCGGAAAGCGAGGTGCGCTAGCGAAAAAAAAAAGGCGGAACGTGCTGGTGGGACGAAGGGGGTGTGCAGGGGGCGAGCAGGGGAGCGAGGCGAGCAGGAGCGCGGCGAGCAGGGGCGGGAGCGCACTGCTGCTGGCGAACAGGGCGCACGTACGACAGCCTGCGTCTACCTGCGGCCTGGCAGAGCGTCCTGGAGCGAGGAGGTGCTGGAGGGAGCAAAGGAGCGGCGGGGGCGAGCGTGGGAGCGCAGCGAGCAGGGGCGGGAGAGCACCGCTGCTGGCGAACAGGCCGCGCATACAACGGCCTGCGTCTGCAGCCTGGCAGAGAGCCCTGGCGCGAAGGGGTGCTGGAGGGAGCAAAAGAGCGGTGGTAGTAGGGCAGCGGCAGGAGCAGGGCAGCGGCGCGGCGCGGCCGCTGCGGCGGGGGCGGGAGCGCGGCGGGATCAAGTGGCTGTGCCAGGCGCTCGCGGGATGAGCCGGCGGTGGCGGCGGCAGCGGCAGTGGGGCGGGGGCAGCCGCCAGCGAGGATGAGCATTACAATGTGCCCTGTGATAACAACTTGGCTGGAGACTGGATTATTGTAATGTGCTGTACTGTAAGTACTGGGTACTATTATAATGTACATACAAGGACTGGTGGCAACCGATAGGACCTGGGGGCTCTCTTCTTGAGACGTGGAAGACCCGTGCGTCTCTGCAGAGCCGGACGGAAGTTGGTTGGCTGGGGCAGTCGAGGGTGTGGGGGGCAGCGAAGGCGAGCGCTTGTCGTGAAGTCGAGCCGCACTATTAGCGCTTGGTGAAGGAGTAAGGATAGATGGCGCCTTAGCGCTTCTTCCCGCTCTTTCACCTGACTCCTTCTCCTTCTCCCCGTCACCCTCATCCTCTTCCCCCTGCTCCTCTTCCTCCCGCTCCTTATCCTCATCTTGCATCGAGCCCTCACTGAATCAAAGGTAAGCCATTGTGTCTGTCGCATGTTTGAATTAGTGGACTCACGCGTTTTCTTTGTCAACAGCGCCTTTCTTCAGCCTCTGCGACTTCCTGACAGTCTGCTCGGACGACTCGTCATCGATACCGTCCGCCTTCCTCTTCCTCGTCGCACGGGTCTTGGCTTCCTTGGGAGGAAAATGGAGTGCGTGGCGGACACCCAGCTCGTCAAGCAGCGCTTGATTGCGCTTGATGTTCTTCTCGCGTTCGAGCTCTGCAGGGGTGAGTCGCCTTGCTCGTGTCTTCTTGGCTGCGCTGACTTGCGAGGGCGAAGGCGACTCTCCTGTAGTCTCAGGTGCTACAACCTTCTCGACGTCCGTAGTCGACTCGTCCACTCCCGAGGGTTGGTCAATGTTGGCGGGGAGCTTCCAGACGTCGGAGCCGCGCTCTCACTGTTAGTTGCACCATCGGCATTCTTCGGGGTGTCCGGCTTGCAACTATTCTCGCGGCTTGTGCTCTCGAGTTCAGCGAGCAAGAACTCTTTCTGACGAGCAGCGGCTGCCGAAAATGATGAGTTCATAGACTTGTCATAGAGTGTAGAGTCACTTACGATAAACTCTGTGCAGGTAATCGCGGAACGGTGCCTGCACCTTTTTCTTGAAGTCCGGGTAGGCTGTGGCAAACGTCTGCGAGTCTGCATGTGTTGCATGCACACTTGCATAACGGTAAGTACTTGCATTTCAAAAAAGGGGGATGGGGCGCTTATGCATGAGACATGATTTTGCCTTGCTCAGCAGGAAGGGGACCGCCGAATATCATGGTGCATACCCAGCCAGTCTGCGCGAGGATCTTGTCGACTATCTTCTCCGCCGTCGCGGGTAAGCGTTCGATCGCACTGTGGGTCAACTGTAAGTTTGTCGTACTTGATCGGATAAGTAATTACTCACTCCCTGTACGCCAGCAACTGCGCCTTGTGAGCCTTCTCGCCGGTCACATCCTCGTCGTGCCCGTCCCCATCCTCATCGTCGCCCTCGCCGTCGTCTGACTCGTCGCCGTTGCGAACCTTTTGAACCTTCGCCTTCACCTCGTCGCACTCTTCCAAGAGCATCTCCCGCGCCTTCTCGTTGCGGAACACAATCTCGGACTTGGCCTCCTCGTTGTCGGGGAGCTCGGCAAGATACTTGTCCCATGCCGCTTCGATAGGTATCTTCAATTTGTCTTCCCAGTACAGTTTCTGATACACCTGGTAGTCGGCCCGCTTGCGCTTGGGCTTCCCGATCAGGTTAAGCACTTTGCCACGGGGAGCACCGCCTGCGAGGCCGGACGTCGCGCGCAAATGGTTATTAAACCATTGCTTCAAGCGCTAAAGACAGGAAAAAATCGTGAGTGCCCCGTCCGATTTAGCAATGATCATTGTACTCACCGTACGCTGGTCAGGCATCCCTTTGACAGGATCTTTACCAAGATCGTCGGTCTCAGGCCACTCTCCAAACCAGGTGGAGTAGAGGACGGGCCAAAACTCCTTTACCTTACGCGTTGCTTGCGCCGTCCTATAGTCGGGGAGGCGACCCCGCATCCATTCAAGCTGGGCAGCGGTGGCCCACATCGATCAAAGTATCAACTGTAGCGCAAAGGGGGAGAAATTCGACTGCTGGCAGGCGAGTAATCACCACTCATTTATGTTTTTGTAATTCCAGAACTCCGACGTCCCTTATTCCGGTGAATACAACATACCATTTCCCCGTTATCGTACAGAGTATTTACTGTAGTTCTACTCTTCCAGCTCCTCCTCGACACCTCGGCGCAACACCCGGCAACTTGACATCATGTGCCCGCGATAAGTGATCAGTGCATCGTGCCATGATCGTGAATCATTGATGTGGTCGCGAGCCTCATAAAACTCCACGCGGTATGTCTTATTCCCTCCGTCTCCCTTGACTTCAACGACCACCGTGCAGCGCCGTTGAAATCGAGGATTCAGAAGAATACCCGCCGACAATAAAGGTACGCCCGTTCTGTTGCTGCATTGATGACGCCATCTTGATGCTCTTGGCAGAGATGACGCAGACTCAGTCCACCGAGGATCCCGAATATATACGACTTCCCAGCTGGACCGACCATAACATTCCGGGTGTCGACACCTACTACGGACTCTCCAATACGATGTTCCGTGGCGTCCACACCAACTGGTAAGTCTTTCCGTGTCCATCGGCAGCCGTCCTCTCAACTTGTGACCATCGCAGGTCGATCGTCGGGCCCGTCGTCCACGGCATTCATGGCGCGGAATGTGTCCGTTATCACACATACGAGGCCGCTTTTGAAGCAATCACGGCCGCTCAGGAGGTTCGGGATCTTCTTACCCGGATGCAGAACGCCTCCATCGACCCGATGGGGCCGGCCTCTGCCATCGCTACTCTCAGGGCCCAGTCCCCCGCAGTGTCGAGCGTTCAGACGCAATTGCTGTCGTCGCAGCCGTCGCAGGTCATGATGTCTCAAGTCCCGCCGCCGCCGCCGAGAAGTACAATCCTAGATGTTGCGTGAGTATAAGTGAACTGACACCCTCTCAGTTCCTCGAGGTGGTCGTCCTCGTGGCGGCTGGCTGGTGTTTGCTGTAGCCGTTGGCCGGCAGAGGGGGATCTTTGCGACCGCGTATGTGTCACTTTGGCCGCCGTACAGATATATAT
The DNA here is from genome assembly GCA_022160305.1 of Artomyces pyxidatus. Taxonomy (NCBI): domain Eukaryota; kingdom Fungi; phylum Basidiomycota; class Agaricomycetes; order Russulales; family Auriscalpiaceae; genus Artomyces; species Artomyces pyxidatus. Next base: position 6,583 of record MU277322.1, on the reverse strand, counting down.
TCATTCATCTGATTGCTCACTAGCGAGGAGATGGACGCAATGATCAAACACTATCCTAACAGACGAGGCCAGGGCTTTCGAACGGAGGAGGAGGCTCTTGAGTGGCTCGAAGTGAATCCGGCGTAGTAGCTACTCTGTATTAATGGCGATGTACTGCCAATGCGAAGATTCTCGCTCGCTACATACCGTCAGCAATGTGCTATGCAATTCCCTTCCGTGTGCAAACTGTGCTATTTCTACCTACCAAACTGTATGACTCCGTGAGCTGAATGAGACGATAGAGAAGTCTCGGATGTGACCGAAGAATACCGTCTTTGCGTGTGTGGCTTGGAGGCCCCAAACAGACGTTTCTCGAAATGTGGTCGCTCACAGAACATGATAATTTGAGATAAATTCAGAATAAATACCCATCAGGATGCCCCTTCCAATATACTTACATAGTTTGAGAGCCTCGTGCTGGGGAGGAGCAGGTTTTTGCGACGCTACCTAGTACCGTGCGCGGCAACAGTCATTAATCATTGGCCGAGTCGTGAGATCCCTTGCCATCCCGTGCGTCCAACCGCCGGCAACTCGTCTTCATCTCAAACTATCCACTGACGCATCACATCTTTGGACTGCTGCGTCGTACTCTTCGTCACTTTGAAGATCTCTCCTTTCTGGTGGGATGACTGGATCGAAGGTTGATTATCAGCGGTGAGCCGTGAGCAAGACTGTGCTTGTTCACACACGTTTACAGGATATACAACTTTGTCTTGGCACACAGGCATCGGTCCAGCCGACTCGAGTACCAGGCAAGGTATAACAAGGTGAAGCGCGTCGGAAGACGCAAAGTCGGCAAAGAGCAGTGCACCCGAGATCAGCACATGCGGAAGCTCGAAGTAGCTGGCCTCAAAAAGTGTGTCGCAGTCCCCTATCCTTGGAGGTGTCCCTGTAGGGACATTATAATGGGGCCCGAGGATTGTCATAGTACCAATTACAATGGCCCCGACAATTGCCGTGTGGCAACAAGTCGTAGCCATTATAATGGCTACTTGCCGTGCAGCATTATAATGGCTGCACGGCTCGCTGCAGCACGCATTACCGCCGATAATTTGATGACAAATCACATTAAATAGAATATATTTCGGCAGCGGGCTCCGCTCCGCTGCCGCCCCCGGGACTCTCGGCATAGCTACAATGTCCATTCCGTGCTGGAACCGCGATCCGTTTCCGCTGCCGGATGTGCCTGCCCTCGGCACGGACCTCTCCATCCGCTCCGGATGTGCCTGCCCTCGGCACGGTCCTCTCCATCCGCTCCGCCCCCTCCCCCGCCCCCCCGCTCCGCCGCCCCCCCCGCTCCGCCGCCCCCCCCGCCTGCTGCTCTCCCCCGCCCGCTGCTGCCACCCTGCCCGGTGCCGAAGCCTCAACGCAGGGCTACGGGACACACTCCGCCCGTCCAGTGTTCGCCCTGCCGCCCCAGCGTGCGCCCCGCGCCCGCCCTGCCGCCCTGCCGGCGCCCGCGCCCCGCTGCGCTGCTTGCAGCGCCATGCTAGCGCAGCAGGGATCAGCCCTGACTCCGCCGTGCCCTGCCCGCCGCACGTGCGACCTGCCGCACCTGCACCCCGCCGCGCCCGCACCCTGCCGCCACTGCACCAGGGGCTGCTCCTGCTGCCGTCACTCTCACAAATTGTCGTCGTCGTCGTCGTATTCGTCGTGGTCGTTTAAGTTGCTGACATACTCTTCGTCCAGGTTCCGAGATCGAGGGACGGGCAGGGCTTGAATAGCGGCGGTGATGGCGAGCTCTTGGGCTTCAGCGAGGTTGGGAGTTGTCAGGAATTCGTCGGCCTGCCTGCAGGCGATGGCCCAGACGGTCTGGAAGTTTTCGGCCAACCGACGTCGCAAGGTGGACTGCTCGTTTGCAAAAGCAGTGAGGCCATCCACCAGCGCAGCGTCAGCGGTCAAAAGCCGGCCGACCATTGCATTCCATTGGCTGGCTTCCAGGATGAGCGTGAGCAGGACCCTCTGCATCTCTGCTCTTACGAGGATGACCTCCTCCGTCCACCGCAAAGAGCGAGCACGGGCCTTCGCCCACTCCGTCCGAACAGCTGCCAATAAACATCAGCGGGCCTGATTCTTCTGCATTGCGAGATTCGACTTACCAGCATGCATCCCGGCCTCTCGCTTCTCGCTCTCCGCCGAGACAGCCCCATACCACAACCAGGAGAGTGTCCGTTTACCCTCCCCACCCTTCCATCCCTTCTTCCACCGATTGCCAGACACAACCTCTTCGACATCAACATTCTCCTCCTCTGCCTCGTTGCTCCGGACAGTGCGCTCGCTCAGGCCACGGACATCCTCGTCCCGAAGCTCTTGGAGCTCGTCCTGCCATTTTCCATCCCCCGCGAGCTCGGCGTATAGCCGACGAGCGTGTCGATAGCGCTTCACGGCGGCGTGGACCTTGGCATCCACCTGGCTCTGTAGATTGCGAGCTCGGGTGTTGGGTGCTTGCCCTGTCGTGTTCTTGACCTTGTAATTGTTCAGGTATGTTCGCATGCGAAGATGGTGGTGGACGCGATCCAACGTCTCCGATGCCTCGGCATATCGAAGGCGTTTCTCCGTCTCGATCGCGTCTTGCGAATATATCTTCGTGCGGATGGACGACGACGTGGACGACGGAAGCGGGAGCACGACTTTCTCCGGCTGGGCTGCCTCACCCTCGCAGAGGTTCACGTGCTCGGAGGGGATGACTGAGGAGCGGATGGGGAAAGCTTTGCTGGATTGGACCCGGAAACGAACGAGGCGCTTCGCTAACGCGTTGCGACGCTCTTGCAATCGTGCGGCTTGATGCGCCGTAGGTTTGGGGATGATGTCGGCAGCGACGGCTCGTCTATTAGAAATGTCAGTACATTTTGAAGATTTGATTGAAAGCTGTTACATACTGTGCCTCCTCAATCTCCATGGCAAGCATGAACAACTCGGCGCTGCTCATGACGGCTAACACACCGTCAGTGGCGCCCTTTGCGGCATCCTCCTTGGCAAGGTCGAGGCGTACACTGTCCAGTGTGATTGCTAGAGTTTGATCGTCAGCTCGTAGTTAATGAACAACGGTAAAGGGACATACTGCTCGCCGGCATATCGTAAGGGCACGGCAGATTGTGGTCTTTCTCCCATGACAACACCTCCCGCTCCCATGTCTCCGCAGCCCCCGGCTTCTCTTTCTCCACCATCTTCTGAAAGTCGGCAAAGACCTTCCGGTGCTTGATGGCCTCCGCTATTGCTGGGACTAAGCGTCGGAGAAGGCTGCTGCCTGGACAAATCCACGCTGTTAGCTAGTGACTCGGAGGGTGACAGACGGCTTGAACTCACCAAACCCAACCGTCTTCCGCCAATTTGCATGACCGCAGTGATTGTCGATTGCGTCCTGCCTGGCCCCCGGTCCCATCTGCTTGGTACTGCTTGCCGCACCATTCATATTTGCCCAGTTGCGCTCGACACCCTCGCCGTCGGTCCGTCCGACACCATTCAAGAAATTGAACGAGTACGGCCCTTGGCACAGAGTTCCGTGAGCGGGGAGATGGAATTTTGGCACAGCGAATGTGAATTCCGTGGACGACGGGACTTGGAGGTGGCTCGGCAGCTCGTCCACCCTCTTCCAGAGGTTCTTGGACCATTGACACGCGATGTCGTAGGAAACGACACCGGACTTGTTCCGAGAGTGAGAGAACGCGCTGAAAAATATATAGTCCATGTTGCAGTATCTAGAAAATACGTCATGAGAAGAGAGCACATTCCACAGCGCGAATATGACTTACCGCTCGCCCTTCTGAAGATCGCCGATGCCGTTGGGCTGCCAAAATTCGTGCCGACATGTCACTGCGCCTACCCCTGTGACGCGAAGGCCCTTCGAGCGTTTGCTGTTAGCGTTGTTGATTGCTGAGAAGCCGACGCAGTTGCAAATCTGCGGGGCAGTCAGCATTGCTCGACCAGCTCCAAACACGAGACTCACTTCGTCTTGCGTCGCAGCATTGAGGATATGGCATGCATAACCTTCGGGCTCGACGAAATAGCCAGATGCGCCGCCCAGGCTCACGTCTTTCGCACCATTCACACGAAGTCAGTTCTTTAGCCGAAAGTTCGCGTCCATACAGAAGATGGGCCTATATAGCCACCTTTCTCAAATTTAGGCAACGACGCACACATGTAAGACAACAAAACTCACCTCTGAGACTCTGGAACCTGCTCCAGAGATGAAGGGGAGTTGATACCAGGGCGAGGACACGCCGCGCACTTGATCGCGAGCTCTCCAGGGAGCACACCATCCATACCGGCCTCTACATGCCCACGCCCCGCTCGTTTTCCCATCCTTACGTGACTGAACTCGCGTGCCATGAGCGTGAAGTTTGGCAAGCGGTCCTGTGTGTAGATAGTATGTCAATTATCAAACAATCGAGATAGAAATGGCGAACTTAAACGCACCGGTGGCGAATTAAGCCCCGTGTTATCGGTCTTTATGACGAGCGTGTTCCAAAAGTCGTAGACGTTGAGCTTGCCTTGCAGATTGAGGCGATGGAACATGTCGAGGACGGAGAACGTCGCCGCAGTATGCGGGTCCAGAGGAGTCGCGGGCCACCAAGCTGCGCGGAGCAACTGCACGCGCCGCTCGACCCTCGTACATCCGCAAAACAGCAGCGATACACTGTGGATCCCGTTGCTGTGTATGACAATGAAGTCGGCGGGCCCTGCTTCGGGGAACTTGCACCGCTGACCGGCTGCATGACCGAGCTGTACGTCCAGACCGAGAGCCCGCAGAGAGACGGACTCAAAGAACGAGCCGTTCCACCACTGGATAAACCGGCACCAGTGAGACGTCGGCTTGTATGAAGACTGGCGACGACGTACCTCGACGCGGTGCAAAGGCGTGTGCAGGTGTCGGCGCACACAGCACGCCTTGCATACCATATCCCTTCCAAAGCAATCTACACACCGGTAGCTGCCCTCCACTCCCTCTGGCGTCTCCGAAAGACAGTCCGCACACTTTGCATGGCCCGGGCTGCTTCCGCGTCCTTCAAGCCGCAGAACTTCCCGCAGATATTCGTTTCGGTGCATCCTCCAAGTCGTTAATGGGAAGTCCTGCATACATTAACTGGTGTCAGAATTGAACAGAGCACGCATACAAAAGGCTCACCGAGTTCAGGTAACGTTTCCTAGGCCCAGCCGGTACGGCGTCATCGTCGTCTACCTGACCGCCATGGGCAGGCTCGAAGTCCATGCTCGGCATGTCCTCCTTGTCCAGAACAGCTGGTTCCGGCTCCTGCTCCTTCGGTGCGTCCAAGCGTGCATCTTCCTTGGTGAATCGACGGCCATCCGCGGATACCTTGACCGAGATGATCGTCGTCTGCGCTGTGAAGAAGCGAGTGGGTTGAGACGATGTGTTTAGGCCAGGACGCCGTGCCATGGCGCGGATACGCTGGATCTTCCGGTCAAAACGTGCGGTGTTGGATGACATTGGCGAGTAGTGGTGCACGGGTGGGGGTGGCTTGGCTTGAGGCGCGCTATGGGACTTGGGATTGCTGGAGCGCGGAGTGGTGTCTCAGATCACGTGGGCGCGTCTAGCGAGTGTGATGATTCAACGTGACGGAGCGCGTCTCTTCAACGTGACAGAGCGCGTACTGAGTGACGCGACGCGTTAGTCACATCGCACCATGTAAGGCGCCAAAACAAGTCGTTGTTGTAAGGTTATAATACACAAAAATTCAGAGACCGTGGTCCTGGCGAACACTGCCGATCTTCGAGAAAAACCCCAAGCTCTCCTCCCAACGCGATGCAGCTTTGGCTTTGACTTGGGCGAAAAGCTGTGGGTCTTCAGCTCGTAGAGCCTCCTCCGTGCGAAAGCCGTATGTGCGCCAGCGGATGAGACCCCCTGCGCAGTACTGAGTAAAAGACTGCCGAGTCTCTCCAGGCTGAACCGGAGTGTTACCGTGAAGGAGAACTGCGGATGGCAGTAGGATTGTCGACCCGGGAGGAAATTCAATTACCATCTTTAACTCCCAAAGATACAGGTGGCCGCCTGCTTTCGGGTCGAAGTCTCCGAGCGCAGTCACCGCACACCATCCGTACGGTATGTTGGCCTCGTCACGATGCCGCCGCGTCACAGCTTGAGGCCCGAGGTTGAACGTCGCCGCAGGGAAGACGCTATTCTGGAACGCCTTCTGCAAGGTCGGCATGTCTGTCTTCACGGCCGTGACAGTTTCGTCATAATGATTGAAGAGCCGCGGCGCGGCCAAGTTGCAGGCACCTACAACGTTGGTTAGAACCTCTTGTCAATTTGCGACAGCAGGGACATACTGCTGGCAAACCCTGCCAACCGCATGAACGCCGGAAGGCGTGTCAGGCGGTCGATGGCGGCCCTGTGGCGCTTTGTGCGGCCAGTCATTGTGCTGGGGATCTATGCATGGCCCGAACCGACGTCAGCCACGACAATGTGTCCCCGGAGCAATATGAGGAACGCACCGTTGGCCCACCACCGTACGTCATCCCTGTGGTCAACGTCGGGTACTGCCCACGGCGATGATTCAGCTCGTCGTCGGTAAACGTGAGCTTGCTC
>MU277321.1:0-30553 GCA_022160305.1 Artomyces pyxidatus | reverse complement strand
GAAAGCAACGAGGAAAGGAATGGAGCGATCCGTGACATCACCCAGCGGGAGCGTAACTGTTCAAGAAGGGCTGCAGTAGCTTGCGATTCTTGTCGACGACGGAAGTCCAAATGTTTCACCTCTTCCGTTGCTAACACTGGGACATGTTTATTATGCCAGGAACGAGGGGTTCAGTGCGTATACATGGAAATCTCTGATAGACGTAGGAAGGTCTTGCATAAAGCGATATAGCTATTTTCTCTTCCCTCGTGTGGTGAAGTTATTGACCGTACTTAGAATTTCAGACTGGATTATCGCAGTGTCGTTGCTCTTTCATACCCCGCACAGATATATAGACATGGTACGAGCAGATTTACCGTGCCCATAGCTTGTCGACCCGAGATGTTCCTCGAAGACTGATCAGTGTGTCCCAATTGACCGAGTAGTAGGTACTCGGGACACAGTCCTGGAGACGGACACCCCGTTAGGGCATTTCCCATCATCCAGGTACGGAACTGGTCCGCTCACTCGGCCGAAATTGTACCAATCGAGTAACGATCCCCATTTGCAAAGTGGCACTGCCGGAGAAGAACCGTTGCAATCCTTGTGACCTAAATTGACCTTCGCGGAGTTAAAAAGAGCGGCCAAGGAGATAATCCCGCGCCATTTGGCGCTTCACATCACCTCACCTTGCGATTTCCTCGGTTCTTTACGGTTTGACAATGGCGTTAACTTGAGGGAGATATATTTCCACATCAAATGACAAATGATGTATAGCGCGCTGTCTTTGGGATCACCGATCGTACCCCGATTCCCGGGCAAAAATGAGCTAAACCCTGCACAGTTTTGATTCAGGCGAGCCTAGGCAGCGCCACCGGCGCTTCGATTTCTGGGCCTCTGTCTTTGCTCCGGAGACGACAATATGCTGAAATGTGGCGTTGTGAGGTATTTGCCGTGGCCTCCTTCGTCAATCAAGAAAAAGAGCCGCTGAAAAGAGGCACACCGCATTATACTAATCCACAAGAAGATGGCGTAAAGCGCGAGCGACGGACGACAAAAGCCAAGAGCCTTCTCGTTGTAGACGCCTCTTTGTACATATAAGCCAAATCTGTTAGCCTTCAGAAAAGCCGATCAGAGCGATATTGATGTACGACAAGTTAACCGAGGACGGGCATTACCAATTCGTCCAAATCTTCCTGGCAACTCCAGGAAATCGCGGAGCGCCCACACACCGTGTATCATCCGGTAACTCAGATGTAGAGACGGAATTTGTTCAACGGCCTCTTTGGAAAGATTTGATGGCCGATGGGTTGACGTTCCAAATGAAACTTCGGTGTCTTTTCTTCTTCTATCTAGGCATCCTGAATTAGATGTGCTGTTCTTTCCGTCACACCTCTCTCGGAGCGTGCAGTTAGTGACTTCCGAAGACAGAACGCAGACGAAACGTACATACATAGACTGTGATGTCTTCAACGTCATCGCCGACGGCATGCCTGGACACCTTCGATGCGCTAGCGAAATTGAACAAAAAGGTCGCCGTGTGGAACTAAAAGCGGAAACTACTGTTACGCCAGATTTACTGCTGACTATACTTACCTGTGGACGCGTCCTATGAAACCCGACGTCGCTTTTACGGCATCCCGAAAGTTACAATCTCCGCACACTGGGAAGCATCCGTGACTGACTGCATGTCGAAGGAAAGACGGTTGTCGCTCTTCCTTCCTGCGCTGTCGTTTCCTATGATCGACTGATAAGCCCGATTCCCCTGCTGCACAGCATTTATCTGCCGTCGAGACGTTACTTTTTAAGCTCAAGCTTGGGCAAGTGGCTGTGGACATACCTGGCTCGGCGCGTCATTTCAGGACGTGAAAAGAACAAGACATAGCTCTCCGGTTCCAAGAGTGACGGGAACAATTCTCAAGTATTTTAGAGGGCAAAGAAGAAGAGTTGATAAGTAATCGACAGTACGCCGTGAGAAGACGAGGCGATACAAAAGCGAAAGTATCCCGGAGGCAGTCTTGGACAGACGAGCATGTTGGGCTCGGGTAAATTGTGCGATGACCGTGGCCAGCGCCCCGAGCTCGCTGCTTTAAACGGCCGCGTCCGGGCCGAGTAAGCGCTTGTAGGGACTCGTCACCGTGACCCGTTGTCACGGTACGTTACACTCGTCGTCCATCTTACGCGCTCCGCGCCTGAGACCCGCTTCGACCTCTGAGCAGCCCTAATGGTTTTCCAGATCTTGACAGTGACAGGTCGGACGATAATTGACTTCCGCCGTGCTTGGACGAGACAAACGCGTGCAATGGTTATTTCGAAAAGAACACGAAAACAAGAGAAACAAAGAGGATAGACATATAAGACGAGCGAGTGATAAAGATGAGCATAAGAATGATGCGGCTTGATATACGGTCTATAGCAGCCGTCATCGTAGTCAAACTCAATCGAAATGTATTCCTGGTCCGATAGCAGGTGCAGCGCTCTGTGCAGTGCCTGCGCTAAAGACAGGAAGATTGATACCCATGACCTGAATTCAGATTTAGTTGAATATCAGAGCAAGGGCCAGTAGGAATAGGCACTTACCCCCGTTACTTCTTCCGCTTTGCATAATTGAATAACAGTCACTGGAGCCAAGAACACTTTCAGAGTAGGCACGCCGTACTCAGTGTGGACGTTAGCGATATCGATTTTCGCAGTAACGTCGACGAAATCTCCGGGACATAAGACGTGGTGACTGCAACGTTCGACTCCACCATCACTCCTCTTCTGGCCGAAATTGATCTTCGTCGTGATGCGCCACTGGTTGTCGATGCTAGCTGCTGCGCCTGTTGGATCATCCATGAATGTCAGAACGGAGGGTGGGGAAGAGGACCCGTTGTGGACCTGTGCGATGATGTCAACAAGTCGACGGAAGCGAATGCGATGTAAATACCCTAGTGAACACTCGGCGTTGAAAAGACAGGGTGCTCTCATTCTTCCCCGATATGACAGATGCCTCTACCGCGTCCTGGCCACTGAGAAGTTCGCGAAAGATGAGCTTCTTGATGTTATCGACACAGGCAAGTTGCTCTTTGATTTGCATGACGAATGGACCCGGTAGCAGTTCGATGAACTGAACCGCCCTGTGAGCTTGAGCGGCGATACTGCCATGTAAAAATAAGTGTTCAAAATGCAGTAACAGGTCACATGAAGGTCTCTTACCCTCCCCAGTTTCCGAGAGGTTTAACATTGAATTGACCTAAGAAGCCTTGGAAACGAATTGTAACCTGTGTGCCTGTTCCCGCTGATGGTGTGAAAGCCGCAGAGTTGGCAGGCTGATACAAGAAGAGGAAACGTCGACTCGTATCACGGCTCTTCGTGACATGATGAACGTAGGCCCACTGGCATAAAGCCTCGAAAGTCTTTGGCACTATTTCTTGACCGACCATCTCCTCGATCTGCTTCATATCTTGAGCAAGCCGGGCGACGCTATGCGGCCAGTGATCGCGAACGAGACTGTCTCCTGACATCGCTTTTGAGACAACAGTGAGTGTACAACTCGCGTTGATAGACAGCACGACTTACTTTGGACGAAAGACATGTTGAAATGAGTTCTTGGAACGGTGACATCGTCTCTTATATCTGCAATGAAAGACTACGTGTCCTTTTCCTATGAAGGAGCGGAAGAGGACCAACGTCCGCCGTCCGGGCCGGAGGCACGTGATATCCACTCCGAGATTATCTCACGACCCACTGCCGGGCTAAATCGCTCCACTCAAGGTCTTTTGTCTCCACTCAGTCAACTTTTCTCCATCCCCTGGCTTCCGTTCGCCGCCAGGTGTACGCTCTATTGAGACATCGTCATCGCAGTCACGACATGAAGGAAGTACGTGTTCCACTTCATGTCACCGTCCACACCATGACACGTTTATCTAAGAGAGCGTCTTCAGAGCCTTCTCCGCTAAAGATCGACTTACAGCGTCACCATGATTTCTTGGACCAGGCATATGGCTATCCGAAATGTAGGCACAGCTCAAATACAGTGCTCTTTTATTGTCGCATGATTCATTTCCCTTCTATGTCATAGGTGGCTGTATCCAACGGCGTCTGGTGTGCTTTGGGCGAGCCGTCCGTTACCGTGGACATTCATATTACTGCCGTCGATAAGTCCTTTTTCTCATACCACTTTCTGTGACATGGCTCTAAAGTCTGTGGAGTACGGCAGAAAGAAATCATATGCTTCCAGGTCGCCTACAATCTGTACATGTGCCGCGTGGGGAAGAAGTCGCTGCTTTTCAACTGGGTACTCGTTATCTAAGTTCAACTCACGGAGTTTGTACGCCACCTCGCTGTATCTTAATGGAAATCCTTTCTGTGGGTTTCATGTTCTTTGCCGTCACGCAGTCCCACACTAACCGATGAAGGTAAAGAAGAAGCGTTGCCAACTAGAAAAACGACGAAGTCAGGGACATTTCATCGAGCTGCGGGCTTGGCCTTGTAGGTACACGCGAGCTGTTGTACGAGAAAACTGGTCAGCTGAAAGAAAATTTGCGCCGTAATAGGTTTATGCCCATCGCGTTATTGCTCACCTAAGCTTCGCCCTCCTGTGCTCGAGAATGTTATTCGCAGGGAATGACAGAGATGATTCACGGGCTGTGCCATTCCATCTTCACGCGCCAACATTTGGGGGACTTCGAGCAAGCGATTGACTGTCTTCGCAGCGACATCCTCTGCGCATCTATATTTAATAGTGAGTCTTATAAACTGCTGACGGTACCCTTTCGCTCGTCCACCTACCTCTGCACATAAAGCGAAAATACTTCCGCTCACATCCAACAAGTATGTCTCATGTGGCGACTGTCCCCGAAATCATTGGCGAACCGGATCACTTAACGCACGAGTAAGATCGCTTTATCGGAAGTAGAACACGTTCTATACATTAATGGACAATCCATAGGGGAGAAGACCAACCCGATCGCGTTCCAGGCTCGCTCGTCAGTACCATATCGTCAATTCTGACAAGGTACGCTGCTCTTCGCAGTTTATAGTCGTAACTCAATACTCTTTGCAGGAGTATTCTCCGTGCCAGTAGACAAGTCGACTACAAGAATGGTTACTTCTCGGTAACTGAAAGACCTGATGGCCTTTGGAGCGATGTCAAAGGGCCTGACGACCAGTGGTTGCGGACACCGGAGAAGCTAACATTCGATCCCTACGAGTGTGCTATAACACTTACAATTGTCGGTCGAATTGCTTCTCTTGTTGTTGTGGACGACCTCGGGCTCCCAGTCGCTCTCGCGTCATCAACTTTCTCTCCGTTCTATGACGCGGACCGGACTGCCCTTTTGTCTACGTTGGACCTTTATTCTGATCTACCTGAAGGTATATACAGCCTGCTTAAAACGCTTTCAATAGATCACTGACACAAGGCGCAGAATGTTTTCCGTTTCAAGCGGAAACCGGGAATATCTTGGTGGAAAGGTACTTGCCAGATGATACTTCCGTAGATTCCGCGTTGGTATGTTATTTCAATTCAACGATATTCTCTATGCTGAACTGCAATCATAGTTCGTACCCTTCAACGCTGTCTTTGACGGTCGCGCGGGATACCTGCCACCGAGTTCTCTGAAAGAGATGCCGAAGCTTCCTGTCATGCACCTCGGACTCAACGACCTCGTTGTTTACGCTCTCACAGTTGAAAGGTACTTCATCCAGGAGCGCGATGGCTCTTGGAGATGGACGGCACGTTTGAAGATGGAGTCGATAACTCTTCTCTGTAGTTCGGTTGAGAACACGTAGCAGAGTGCGGGAACGGGGAGGGCCGCAATTCGATATAACTGAAACGTCTTTACCTTCTCCTTTGTAATTTCATATGCACATCTTTGAAGGAACTATCCCGTTCCTATGACAAACGCGATGATTAGAGAGGTAGAAGTTTGACGCGTCCTAGACGAGCTCCTCGACGGTCCTTTGCGCCGTGGGACACTAACGAGAATCACGTGATCCAGGTTTCTTTTTCCGTCGCCTTCAATGAAGTTGTACGCCGATGCTCTGCGGCTCGTCCAAGTTCTCGTCGAACACTATTCACTGCCTTTACTGTTCAATACCTTTAAAATGCTTCAATGTTTGGTGTCAATCCATGCATCACTCTTCCTTAGTTCGTTCCGGCGGGTGAGGACAAGAGTATCTCATTCCGCGGTGAACGTGAGCTGTGAAATCGCAGTATTAACGGCGGACATTTGACCTCCTTGGCTGCCGCATATATAGTGATTGTGCGATCGATGGGTGCGATCGGACGTCGTCTTTACTCTGGTTCAGTGTGCGGAGAAACATCGAGGAGGTATGTTTTTTTGTATGTTCCTCGTTGTCTGACAAAAGAAACCTCTGCAGTTGCGATGGAAGAGTTGGGCATCAACAGCCTGTACAGGAAATCCAACCTCAGCGCTGCTATCGAATCTTCTAATCACTCACATCAACATTTTTGAGTAAGCGAAATTGATCACTTTGCGCCGTTCTGCTCACTGATAATTCCTATCAGTCCGCGGTGTATAACGTTCACTAAGCCGTCGTCCACCTGACAACTGACAGCGGCGGGTGCCAGCTCCACAGTTGTACGTTGCATGACAAGACTAAGTTTCCGTCCGCTCCAACCCGGATTGTTAATAACCAGTCCTTTATATTCGACTGGCCGCTCACTTCTCCTGCCTGGATAGTTCACGCTTCACCCCTCATCTCCCCATATTCCAGAAACCTTTCGATCTACACATGGCTTTCCCGTTCTCACCTTACGAGACCGTTATAGACGCGGTCTATAACGCCGGTTTGCACCAGTTAGTGACCTTTTTTCGAAATCTTGCTACGCGGACACTGATGTACTGTTATCCTGTCGCAATAGGAAAGTGGACATGTTGAATGAATGGGATGATCCTGTTACAGGAATCATGTCTATCTCAAAGCTGGCACAGTGCGTGTAAAGCAATGTGGGCTATCATTGAAGTCTAATGGCAAGTGATAGGGCGCTGGGATTGATCCCACAGTCCGATTCAGTGACAGAGAACGGCGTCGTTGTCGCAGATACTCCCGGCAGCGTTGATCAATCTGACCTTGCGACTCCGTCCATGGATGTTGAATGGCGTCCGGACATGTCGCCGCTTACCGGTTGCGTTACCGAATCGCTTTATCCCGTTGGAGGACAGGGTCCTGTTCGCATGTGGATGGTCGGTGTTCTTGACGATCACGACTTCAAACATTTCGCAGATCACAAAGGCTACGCGTTCACGACCATGAGACCTCTGTACGCCGAGAGTATAAATGCCACTAATGCGTTGCTGGCGAGCTGGACGAGCGAGCTTGATCGTCAGTAGCTGTCTCTTTCTACTGCTTATTAATCTCATTCTGGCTCTCGCAGGCCAATACTTCAACTGGTTCAAGCCAAGTGACATCGTCAATGCTTCGACAGACACCGCAGACCACTGTATTTTACTTCCTGGACAATGATTCTTCGATTGACTGACAGTTGCTTCAGGGGCCGCTTATCCTTGGGCTCACGATGAACCCTCTGTTATTCGCTGGGCGAGATTTTGCGTGAGCTTCTTCTCTCTTGGACGAATTGCTTTGGTCTTGAATTTCCCTCCAGAATAGACGCCTATTCGACGCTCGCGACGTGGAAGATCCTCTCCAAGCGACGGAAATTTTGTCGCACGAAGACTTCGAGAACGGTGATCTAGTTCTTCAGGAATGCATGGTCAGACGCTCGCGTTTTTCCATCAACCTCGCTGGATTGCCAGCTTTAGAACTTCGCTATGTCTACAAGCTGTCCGGTCCCATCGTATCTTCCGTGCCCACGGCCCTTCTCGCCACAGATTAGTGATTTCAGCTTTTCTTTTCTTGTCATGTAATCTTCTCGATCACCGCGCTTCCCACACAGGAGGAACAGATATGATACAGCAAAGGCCGCCGAGTTGTTGTACGTACTAGCTACAGTACCTGTTTCGAAATTGCGGGCATATGTTAACTGTTTTTTGTCTTTCCAATTCTTTATCGGTCTCCGGAAAATAGGCGTGCTTGAGTGAGCGTCTAAATGCAATAGTAAAGAGGGTTCGTCTACGTATCAGTGCCCTAACATCCGACACAGGGGAGGTGGTGTCCGCGACTGAGAACTACGTCTGCCCAGGCAAATTGCTCATGGTCTCGAAGCGTCCTTCGCCGACTCTCAATGCTCACTGTACTGCGGATTTCCCTATGGACTCATGCCCAGCTTACAGAATAGATTAGTGTCTATGTGTTCTCCGGAAGACTCCGTCTGAAGACTGTATAGTGGGGTCGTGGCGAGAGCTGTTCCTGCTTCATTCCACGGAGGTCAATCGTTCGTAAGGCACTGACCTCGACTAAGTCTGGTTTCAGAAAAGCGTAGGCGTGTTTACAACGGTAGCTATACCACGGCGTTCGCAGAAAACGAACTAAATCGGAAGGAACTCTAACTTAGATGTGACATCCCCACGAGCCTAGTCTTTAACAGTACGCGGCATTCATTTTATGGTATAGTGCGCCACTATCGGAGCAAGATGTTGACGGAGGCGCTCAGTAAACGCAACAGACCAACAGAGCGGACACATGACGTATCTGCAGACGAACAGCACGTTGCAACTCTAATCATCATCTTCGCGACGTTTTGCTGTCAACTCCGATATTGTCTGACGTCGACTTAGGTGCCTTTTGTCCTGCTATTTTCCAGCCGTATTCTCACCATCTCTGCTTCATGCCAGTCACAGAACTGCGTCGAATCGCAAGGTTTGGATCGGGAATGGTATATGACTACAGGTGGAGAAGAAATCGACATAAAACTGATTGCCCATCATAGCTCGAACCTCAAGAACCTTCCCGCCATCACCTCACCGCGACATGAATGACCTGCATGGGATGTTGTCTGACCTGAGTTTCTCTGCGACTTGTATTCCTTTCAAGTCAGTGATATTCAACCTATGTCCTATTTATAATCTCCCTAAAGACTCCTGTATAGTCGAGACACACATTACCATCGCACGCCAGGCGACTTTGGAGAAAGCGAAGAATGCGTGTTGACAAGGTCCGTCGGTATGCATGTAGCAATGTAGGACAAAAATTCTTATGCTCTTCGGTTACAGAAATATCCGGCGAGCAAGCACATGCGCTGATCATCTTCGAGCTGTCTTCTCACCTACCCACATACCTGCGATTCGTTGGTGTGAAGGTGGAATTAATCCCCGGACACACCTGAGTCGTCCAGATGTCTTGGGGTGTTCAGGAAATTTAAGGCCGATAACTTTGACCGTCGTAGGTCGAGTGGTCAGCACGTCTTTCAAGGACCGAGGTGGGCAGCCAATCCCTCACGTATCATCAACATTCGTGCCCCTGTACTTTGCCGATGCCCTGGCAATGCAGCAAATGCTTGGAGATATGTCCGCTTTACCCGACGGTAATCTCTGTCAGTGCTTGAATAAAGACCGAAATGGCTGATCCCATTTCTAGGCTATCACCCTTTCCAGAGTATTACCGCTGCCTTTCGGGCAGAGCGACATCTTCCAAGTGATACACAGGGCATTACAATCACTGTGAGCGGTACATTTGCTCGACTGTAGTACAGAGATTGACATTCACCAGTTCCGACCTTTCGACTCCTTGTTTGACGGACGCACCGACTACACACTTCCCGATGAACGTGACCTCATGCCACAGCTTCCCATTGGACAGCTGCAGCCGGACGACCTGGCAGTGTATGCTATTTCAGTCCAGCGTTTCTACATTCCTCAGCAAGGTCGCTATACTAAGTACTGGACTGCCGCTTTGAAGCTGGACTCGATTACTTTACTGCAGCATTCGTCTGAGACGACCTCACCGGCCGTGTGATTATGGAGTACTCGAGAGACAAGAAAATCTCGTGTCGAGGAACAGCGTAGCAATGACAATGTAATTCTAGTTATTTTCTTATCGCACCTTCAACAATATATGCTGGCTTCTCTATCCCGAACTTGCTGACACGGGATTTCGTGACGCTGAATGCGACATCAATCTGGCGGTTTGCCTTTAGCATTCACTTATATTTATTGAACGAGTGAATGTCACTGAATTCCACGGATGTGTTGGGCAACATGCCAGCTTCCACCAGTTGCCGCCCGCAGAGTAGGTCGATCACCGAGGTGACCGAACGTCGAGCTACATGGACCTAATCGGGACGGCGGGCGGCATGTCTCTTCCGGTGGCGCTGCCTTAGTTACCAAACCGCTGGAGTCTGGGAGTGGGACCCCACGGTCACTTGCAATTAGGAGGGCTCAGAGATCGGAGGGGGTCGTGGTCGGGTGGTGGACGGTGAGCGTAATGTACCGTCACAACGTGTGACGGTCACGAGCCCCTCCCCGCCAGCGCCTGCTCGGCCCGGACGCCACGCGGCGACGATACGTGACCGTCAACGGTAAGAGTCTTCACTTCAAAATACCAAGTCAAGATGTAATGTAGACTCGAGGACATGGCACGGCAAATATTACAAATCAAAATGGATGACAATCAATCATAGCTAGAAAGGCATAGTACAAGAATTCTTCATAATCTGGTACGCAACTACTCTTCGCAAGTCTCGACCTTTCTCGTTGCCTACAGAGGTTTGGTAAGGAGGGTAACGTTTTCATATGATAAGTGATAACTCACCTTCGAAACTGCTTCCCGCGGACACAACCTGATCACTGCTGTAGGATGGAGCGCAAGCCGGACTCGAGGAAGACCGGTCTCCATCCCGTCTAGAAGGACGCGAACAAAGGTATGCACTTCTACAAAATCGCCGACTTCGATCACGTCATGGCTCGCGTTTTCTAAGACGTTGTGAGACCCGAGAACACGGAATGCGAGCCTGTTGTCGTCCATGATATCCCCAGCTTTAGTCTGAAGACTGGCACGGTCTGCTAACCTATTAAGCGTCGTCGCCGCTACACTTGGGTCCGCTCCCTGCTGGACTGTCAGTCAGGTGTAGTCAGCTGAGTACGTCGTCACAGACCTTCCGGAAAACTTTCCTGCGGAAGAATATGTTGTTATCCTTGGCTAGCGTACCGATGGTGTCCCTTGCTTGTCTGGGAGAAAGCGACTGATGGCCTAATTCTTCGATGTTCTTCAATGCCTCTACTTGGTGCTTAAAGATGTCCGGGAAAGCCCCGCATCCAAGTGTCAACGACTGCTCTGCATACGGCATGTTGCTTTTTCGGCTGTTCTGGCGTCATCAATAACGTCCGAAGATCAGTTGAAGCAATGCTCACGAACCCGTTCCAGTTCCCAGTCCCATTAAGTTTTGCGACCTCGACGAACCCGTGGATACGGATGTTCACCTCTTCCAACACACGGCCAGGAAAAACATCGTACGGCGAGCTACTCAAATGTGCGAAAATGAATGGCCTCCAGGAAAGCTCATACGACTTGCGATTGTGGGTGAAGAAAGCCCAGGAACGTAAGTCTCTCGGGTTCGCAGGACAACGCTCCCACGGCCATCCGTACGAGTAGTCGGGCGGTAAATGGTCGCATTGGCCCAGACACTTGGGCCACAAATCCCGGACGAGAGTATCGCCTGCAGAAGCTGACGCATTTGGTACGGCCAATATGTCGGCAAGTCTATTGGACAGGTTAAGAAAAAAGGCACTCACTGACAATGAAAGCCATAGTGCGAGACAACTAATCTTAATCACAGTAAAGGCGGCCGGGGAGTATTCTGACCTTAGTCCTGTAGCTTCGAAGCTTTGTACGTCAGATCTCGAGCAAACAGTACCGTATGATTTGTTCATACCTCCCGAGTAGGACTACGACTCGGCATGGCGTCTCTTTTTAGAGAACAGGATCCACTGTGGGAGAACTTATTTTGAAGGGCTCTAAACGCTGTCATTCATGTCAAAGATCTGAAGACAATCTCACAGCATCACCATTGACCCGGGAAGTACTTCAGCGATTACGGCCGCTCCACTCTTATCGAAGACATTTCTTATCCACTACACCAAAGAGGGGGCTTCGCCGGAAAGCCAAGTTTGCACTGCTCCATTGTTGCGCGCTGTCAAGTCATCAATCTCCGTAGGAAGCCCGGATCTTATAATTGTATTACGTTGTAGGTACGCTAGTAGCTAGATCAGATACTGTGACGCACTGCTTGTCCTGCTTGTTCCGTCTTTTCCTCTTTCGTCGTATTCCCATGTTCTGAGCAGTTGGCGCTGGAAAGGTACAGGTCTGCTTATGGCGGACACACATTGTGCAGACTCTGCCCTTCGATGGATCGAAGGGCCGACATCTCGTCTTCCGGATACGGCAAAAGTTGCAGGCGATGGACGCTCGCTGGAGAGGATCCTCATCAGATTCTGAGTCACCTTCTATACCTCTGAAGGTGAAGACGGCGTCCTCCCACGGTGTCTTGGTCGTCTGTCGTCCAGGCGGCGTTTGCAGTCGCTGATGAAGGGCGCCGAGATGGCCGACAAGAGTGTCCACCGTCAGACGGCCGGCAGTATCGTTCGCCGAGCGTGCTGCTGCCGCTTCCGCAAATGTATGCGAGGTCCTTGTAGGTTCCTTCCCTCTTCCCTCCTGTGTTCCATGGACGACACTGGATCCTGATGCTTCGGTAGAGCAACTGTGAGAACGTCTGAGTACTACTGCGTCTTCCCCATCGGAGCCCTTGCCGAATACAGGAAAGAAAAGAGCAGGGTTTCGAAGTAGTCCAAAGTCGGATTCGGGAGTGGATGGGTCCAGCGAGGGCAATGTCAGAGTATTAAGATGTGAAGGGAAGGGAAGAAGAGAGGTGAGGACGTGAGGCGGTTTGTCGTTGTCGTTGTTCACGGCGAGGCTTGCGCCAGGGTGCGCCTAAACAGCAGTGAGTTGTTAATCGAACGGACTTGAGACTCTCCTGCAGCATGGAAAGGACACCGACATTGTTCTCGACATCAAGGTCATCCACGCAGGCTTCCAACATTTGTTCTACGTCCATTGGGCTCGTGACAGGATCTTGAAGGAACGTCCTGGTGGGAATATTCGTGCAGGAAATGTTTTCAAGATGTTTCTGGATCTTGTTGCACAGAGAACATTCACTAGGTGGAACGGTGTGACTGCTTTGTCGTTGAAGTACCGAAGTCACGTCGGGAACGAACCTAGCAGCAAGACATAAGGATAAAGCCACCTGTTACGCGACGTGTACGAACGGGTGAAAACCATTGCCGTGTCTATGAAACGTCGAGACGGTTTGTCGGTGGTTGACTGGGTCTCCAGAACCTGTGGGCTCCATCTCATCTGTCATGGTTATGTTCAACGCGCGGCACTCGAGACAAGACTGAAGAAGACGACACCTGAGAAAGGAATTGAACCGACGGTGACTTTTGCTAATTCTAAGGTCGGCCAGGCAAACACTGCATTGTTGATTCGTACGTCAGTCATGGGATTTGTGTAATATGCGGCCAATAATGTACCAGACAGGAACATTTCCATGAACGAAGCGTGACGGCTTGTTATCTGGTCGGTGTTGATTGTGTGACCCGACTGCGACAATGAGTACCAGAAAAAATCTTCTTGATTCGTGAAGGTAGATGTCGGCGGGAATATTGATCGGTGACTATGCTATAGGATATTCCAGATGACAGAACGCATAAAGGTTACGATGGACTTACAGGACTGTGCTCCTCTTCCAAGACGGCTTCAGAAGTGGCCGCCATGGCTGTCTTCTCCATGGCTGGTTGTATCCCGAGGATATAGAAATTTCAATGAGCAAGATCCGGGAAGGAGAAGCTGCAAACACACGGGACGGTCTTTAGCAAGTGTAGGAAGGGTGAACGGGGAAGGGGAATAGTGCCTGTAGACGGAGGAAGGATAAGAGGTACTTATAAAGGAACGTTGCCGTTCGAATTCAGCCTTTCACGGCGCCGTCGGAAATCCAGACACGTGGCGGTATCAACGGTCGGGATATTTACCGAGGACGAGAAAGACAAGCACAATTGATTTCAAGAGACGGAACCTTGCTGTGGACGCTATCTTCGAACTAATTTCCTATTCGTACCGGGATATGTAGCTGTTGTGGAGGAAAGGTATCACTCGGTCGATAGTGGGAAGAAAGCCGCCCTATACATACGCGCTTCGCATTGACGGCGGTTACGAATATCTTGCAGCTGCTTCGCCATATGTACGCCTGTTTATAAAATCGACGAATCTGTTTAACCTCACCATCTTTCATCGTCTATCTGGCACCCTAATGATCAATAGACAAGAAGACATTCGCGAAGATGGCTAACGTACATTTTCGCCGTGCCGCCTACCTCTATACCCTGCACAAGAAAACCAACGTTCACACTTCTCCCAACATTCTCTCCTCCCTCGACGACCGCCGTCAGTACACCCTATGGCGGTATATCAAACTGGTCGTGTATGATCACACTGTTCCCGACAGCGCACCTTTACTGTCGCTAAAGACTGGAGAAGATCGTGAAGCGCAGTACATCGCTCTGTCCGTTCCCCTTTCCTTTCTTGATGTTGCCGTCCTAACATACCATAGCTCTACCGTTTATTGCGCCACACCCGTCACTCTCCCCACCCTACGGTTTATGCCTTCGCAACAGACCCTGTAGCGATCTCTCTCTGTCCTTACTTGCAATTTCGTGCGCGGCTCGCCGGTCATGGGAATTTCGGCCGACACGGCGCAAAGTCAGTACGCAACTTTCGTGACCCAACATATCGAGAGGAAGTGAAGGAGGGCAGGGTGACGGTCGCTGTGAGTACCCAGCTGTCATTAGATACCATCCTTCTCTAATGCAGTGTGATAGGGACAACGTAAGAAACAGCTATGAAGCATTTATATGTCAGTCGACCAGCTTCGCCCAGGACAATCTGTGCGCACCTTCTCGCTTTTTTTTTCCCCTCAAAATCACAAGGAATGTGGCGTTGCTCCGGAACATCGCATTGGCAAAGTCGTCCGAGAGAATTGCACTCCTCTTCGTAAATTCCCTGTATTTGTAGGACGAACAAGAAGTCTATATCGGTAAGCGACAAGGGTATGGAGGTAAATACCGCTTACAGTTTCCACAACAGGCGCGACCTATTCGCAGTGCTCGTCGAGCGATGCAGGGTATCAACGATCATGCCTTCCGAAGAAGGTTCACAGCTTACTGGGTAATGAGGCACAGACCCCTATTTCGGGAACGACTTTTCATCTACCTGTCAAGTAATAGGGAGAATGGCTCCACAAAAGAAACGTTCGATTGGATCATCTTATCAGAGGTCTTGAAGCTGGCAAGTTTCGGGGAGCTCTTTGAATGGCGTCGAATATAGAAGAACCATTCACGCGATCCAAAGACTCCAAAATTGTCCACGACAGAGAAGTGCAGGTGAGAGTCAACGGTGACGGAAGAGGCTAACCTTCCTTCAAAGGAGCAGGTCTCTCCGGGAAAGCATCGAGGGGCAAAAGTTTCCTGTTACCTTCCGACCCTGCCTTTTTTCGTACACTTCGTGTCAGCAGAGACAACAGGACTGGGAAAATCGGATGTTCAACTCACAGTCAAGCCGTCTTCCTCTTCTCTAATAACTCGACTGCCCAATCGTCTATCCCCTTCGCAACATGCTCCCACTTCGTCGCCGCCTCGTTCGCTTTTCTGCGCATTGGACGAGAAACTTGTTGGAGGTAGGTGACGCGACTGGGTGGCAAACCAAGAAACTGGGTTTGCCTGTTGTGCAGCGGAACGACTTTCGTCGAAGGAAACGCTATCAGTCATGGAGCGGAAGATGGGCACGACTGTCTATGCAATAATCACTCACTGGAAATTCCTATACAACTCAGGAATTCTGACTGAAGCAGGGCGACGTCTTCGCCAGGTGCCTTGACTCGGACGGAAATACACGGTCTTCCGAACGATACCAGAAAGACCAGCGAACACGACGGTAAGATAAGAGCATTAAGATATCGATCTCGTATACAGTCGATGGGCTGACAACTCCTTGAAGTTATTTGAATGACAGTTTGAGAAACCTCACAAGGCAGAATTATCGACATTTCGTTGAATTTCCGGGCCGGCCGAACCGGGGAAGGCTCTGGAACGTACCGCTGCGAAGCTCTCTCTCTGCCTTTTAGATAGGGTTTCTTGCAGGTGAAGTGCACACGTACACTAAGTCTTATTGCGCGAAGACATACTGACAGATGTGGACGTTGTCCTCCTTGTAATTCAACCAGCTGACCTGGCGCCGTGTCGAGCAACCCTCACCAGCGAAACCGGCCGGGCTTGGCAAGAGTGGACAGCACCTCACGAGGGCCGAGAAGAAGCAAGCTGATATACCAAGCCAAGACGATCAGCAACTGCAAATGCCATAGATGCAGCCATTCCCATCCAGAAGTCCTTGCAGTCCTGCAAGAGATCGAAGTTTCCTGCCGGATATCATTCGGTACGTGTACCCCATTTTGCCTGTCACGGCTACGTGATTCAAGGACTTCCTCCACGATACAGTTCTCGGAGTCGTAACAACCACTCGATTCAGGTCATCGTAAATTTGAAGAGTCTCGCATCGCGCGCATAACAGGGAGGAGCCTCCATGGAGATGGAAAACGTGCATTGTGAGCCGACAGCTTCTTTAATTTCCACTAAGGTCTTCTTGTTGGAGGCCTTCTATTTCTGCGACTCGACGACCTGCCAACTAGCCTAGCTTATCTGATGACCATAACGCTAATTGGCCTCGGATGAACTGTAGCCATTTTTGGTCCACAGAAAACCTTACGTTGGGAGTGACGGCGACGCGGAACACTGCATGAGTACGGTACTTGTATGGCAGCTACAAATCTGCTGCGTACATCACAGCTCTATCCAGCACTTACGGAAATAGCGCGCATTTTCAGGCGTTGCGAGAACTCATAAGCCAAAAATTCGAATTCGTCAGCCCATCTTGGCCAATTGTACGTCGCATTCCCCCCTTTTGCTGACGATCTTCCTACTAATGTACCAATCGGTCTAAGTCTCCTCGTGCGTCAAGATAGTCGGCGACGAAACCTGGAAAAAGAACTAGAGGACTTGGAGTTGAAGACGAAAATAGTCGAACAGGCGATGATGTCAGTATTTTTTTGCCGCGGCTGACGCGGGAACTGTGAACATTCAGAGGGCTTCGCCGTGGACAATCAACGTGGAAGTGACTATTAAGGCAGCGTCAGACAAAACTGCATAAAAGGATGTCATGAAGTTTACAAGACTGTAGACGGCAATATAGTAAGGCTATATCCAGCACAAATCTTCAGGCGAAGCCAAGCCCAAATTCGCGACAGCCCTTTGCATTACAATATGCGCATCTCGATGCCTTCCTAAAAATTGATAGACTTTCCACTGGCAGTAATAGCTTAACAACACATAAGTGAGCACTCCTAGTATCGAGTGATAAAATTCAGAAGGTACATACACTTTCCAGTATCCCGGCAACAGTAGCTCCCCGACGATCGCATCAAGCAAAGCTTGCCGGAAATCTTTCACTTCGTCGTGAAGAAGTTCTAAAGCACGATTCGCGAGGAGAACAGGTAGAAGATGCCTGACGACGTCCTTCCGCTCGGTATCAAGTCTGATCTTGACTGCATACCCTGCATGACGGATGGCGGAGGTGTACGCAACCCGTGCGTTGCTATGATCCTTGTCATTGTACGCCTGGTCCCCAAGCGAATTTTCCTCCATAGCCCGCTTGATATGGTAGTCGAACACGCCAGCTACATCTCCTGCGACAAGGAAACGGGCGATGTCGATTGGCTCCACCATCCACACGAACGGGACTGGGAAGGACTTTAGCATAGGGCCTAGAACTGGCAGGTACTTCTCTAGCTCTACGCAGATGACCATTATCGCAGGGATTTCACATTCCTTACGGTTCTTGCTGTGGACGATGGTCGTTTCGAAGAATCTAGCAAACGAACTGTTAAGCAAACACGGATTTGAAGTTGGAAACACCGACCGTGAGACAATCTCAGCATCTGGCTGACCGAGACATCTCGCTTCCATCGCAGGACGGTGCGTATTGTTGCAAGACCATCGTAGCACATATTCATCTTTTTCCATCTCCCCGGTCCCAAACTTGGATGGATCTTGCAATCCGTACTTCTCATCCTCGTTGTCTATGCGATCGAGATGCAGAGCCCAGATAGTGTCCTTCTGCAAGACGAAAACTGCACTGTTTGACGTCTGCGGAGACGTCCGGTTGGGATGATTCGAGCTGAAAGGTAAATGTCAGATGTATCGCGCAGCAATTGAAAGAGCAAAATGTACGAACGGTAGATAATGTCTTTCTAGAAAAAAGAGCTTCTCTTCTGGAATATGAGGGATACCGTCTAAGAGACCCTATCATTTGGAAGATATGAAAAAGGTCATAGAGCACCAATAGTAAGAGCACGTACCGCTACGACATCTGCAGGGAAACCAAAACAAGTCTCCATATCGACGATGCTTCAAAGCAGAATTCAAAGTGACAGGCTGCTGTAATTGCAATCAGAGACAACGCGCAACAACCGTGACGTCTTTTAGTTGCACACTAACTTGACAGATGATGTCTTAAAAGACGGGGAAGCAAGAGAATGCGACAACGTGAGGATGGCGTCTGTTGAGAGGAGGGGACGCGGTCAAGTCGCGTGCTCTTGGCCTCGAGATTTGCCCTAAAGTAGAAGCCGATCTACAGCGCTAACTTACATGACGACATGGACGGACCTTTGCGCGCTCGCCTACAGTCTGTGGCGTTATCGGCAAGCGGCAGTCGGACTTCAACGGTGATGACTGCTTGTCCATCGGAGGCCGAGTTCCTACAAAACACGGATTATCCACGGACATTAAAGGAAATTTATCAAAAGATGGTTGGACAAGAGATAGAGCAACGACATAAACAGCGTAGGAAGATCTCAGCGCAGATAACGTGCAGGGTAGGAGATTTCTGTTCAGAGATGAACCGGATATTCTCCCATGTAAAGTGGCTGCACTGTAGACTGAAATAAGAATTAGCCGAGTGACGAGAGCCGTGACTCCGAAGTGTTACCTTTCCGAAGTACGACGGTGCTATCGCAAGTTACTGTGGCTTGTGACGAAAAATGTAAATTCCTTCTGGACGTGATGTCACTTTTTTTCCAGTCATAGCGTCTTCTTAGTCAGAGTATGAGGAGCGAACGTGATAAAGCCCTTTTCAGACACTTACCATCGGCAAAAAACGCCACTGTGCGAAGATTTTGGCGCCATCACAGCTGCCCGGAGTGTCAAGTTGTCCTGTTACAGACGATTGAACTAACTTTAGCGAAAAGCGCTTGTGTCAGCATACTAACTGCAAGGCGTGATCGAAGTCGGCACCGTCGGAGTGGTGTCCCTTCGACGAGCACATGAACAGTGTATGCTCAATGTCAAAAGCAGATAAGTCGGTACATGGAGCTGGACGTCATGTGGGTGATTATTTGCCTTTCACCATCTTCGTACGTCGGAGCAAAGGTTTCTCGTCATTAGCAGGTATATAAAATAGAAGATTATGAGGCGTGACTTACATTACGATATCCTGAACTTCATGACAAGCTCCACAAAGCGCAGCCATATCTTGACGCCTCGTCTGCGCGGTAGGGTAATTTGACGTCTTCTGTTCATTGACGTAATCAGGAGAATGCAATGGAGGTGAAAGGGAGTGCGAAGTTACCATACGACACAAGCGAACATACTCTCCAAAGCAGCAGCAGAGTTTGCTCGTAATCTTCGTTGTCGTCAAGAACAGACCTGTGAATGGTAATTTGTCATTCCTAAGAAAGCATGAGCCGGGCAGGACGGAACTCCCAGTTCCCAATACGTCCTAACAGAGAAAGTCTGCCGTCGTTTCGTAAATATGCAATTCGCTGAAATGGAACCGTGGCCTCTCTGTAGGTTACGACAATTAATAATGCGAAGACAAATGAATATATGTCGCGTGAAGGGGAGACAATAAGAACTTACAGTCCCGGCTACGCCATACAACGGCCAGGTGTAATGGGGAGTCCGGAAGTTGATCGCCACAATGTGCTCCGTAACAGCTAGGGGTGGTAAATGAACTGCAGGATATCATACGTATAAGTGAACATCAGCGAGGACAAGGTGCGCGATGATGCAGAACCGTACTTTTTGGCCTCAGATAACACATTTCCGCAAGATGGAACTCGTCGAAGAAGTTGCAGCGTCTTGCGAGGACTGGGACAGGCTTAAGCGACGCGGCCCGCACAACGCCATCGACTCTTCTAGCTGAAGTTTTCTGTGTCCAAAAGAGTGTTTCAGTAGCAGGGTGGTGCTAGCTGCCAAGTTCAGCCAGCTCCCACTGCGTCTCAGCGAGCTGACGGACGGCAACGTTCTCGAGGATGCTCGTCCTACAGGAGGATATACAGTGGCAAATATCAGTGACCAAAGCCAGCAAGCCCATGCGTAAATAGACGCCACTACGGCCTCTGCTCGCTGTGACGCCTTTGTTCAGGTGAAAGGGAATCCTATCCTGGAGGCTGCTTAGGTGAGAGAGCGTTGTCGTCAGAGACGTGATATCATACCGGCACTCAGCGTCGACGAAGTCTCTCTCGTCGTCGTACGGTGAAGGCAAATTTCTGTTGAAGTCATAGTGGAGCTACTCGAGGCCGGTCAGGAAGGCCTGGATGACGTTGAAGGAGACAATAGGACATGTCTGTACCACCGCGTAACGTCCTCTTTATGAAAAAGACCGGGATGGTGATGGGACTTGACGAGCTCGGAATATGGAGGACTGATCCTGAAAGAGGAGCTCAGACTCGTGGCGTGAGACTCGGAAACGTGCGCGGCCCCGGGCTGCAGCGAGCCGGGTGGCGCGCTATCTTGATGCAACTCTGCGCAAACATCGCTCCTCTGCTTTCCTTTGCGCCCTCGAGTTTCCTCGACAACAGTCATTCCAGAATTCTAAAGTATGTGGAGTTTAATGTCACTATATCTGAATAACTCAGCTACAACCGCAACTCAACATGTCCCTTACACGAGCTGTATTTCTTTCAGCGGCTGTTCGCCATGTCCCGTCCTTCCTGTGCCCGATGCCGAGACGACATATACCAAGAAGTTGTATGTTTGTCTAGTGATTCCAGTCTAACAAACTCGTCACGAAATTCATGCGACAAGGGTCTACTGATCTGACCAGGTGGAAACCAGGACATAATAGCGAGACCGTCTAAAGTCTTCACTCTGGATAGCATTACATACACGCTCTGCAGGTTACGAGCCTGGGCGATATCAAGGACTGCACGTTCAAGTGAGCGCCCCTGACTCTTGTAATCTGTATAGGAGTATCCCGGCACCAAGGGCAATTGAACACGGGAAAAGTTACATTTCAAGCCCGCCCTGGTCTTGTATGTGAAGGTCTTTCTTATGGTATAGATAGGCACGACATCCCTTGGAAGGCCGGGGAGCTCAACGCCACAATCTGGTATACGGACGTATACGCATTTTGCGTATTTCGTTCCGTCCACGGCCGTCTCAAAATGTAAGTTCTCTACGACACCTTCCGCTCCATTTACAACGCCATGAGCCATGGTTAAATTCTCAATAACCATGACTTTCATTCCGATGAAACAGGGTAATTTTCCGAGTAGGTCGTTACTTATCGAAGATCGGACTCGACGAAGACGTTTTTGCAACGCCTCGGTGACTTGTAGCTTCCTGGACGAGTCTTTGCATGCAAGGAAGTGTAACTGAGCACCAAGTTTCTTCGCTATATCTTCCGCCCGTCTCAGGTTGATCGCATCTCTTGTCTGTCGATCTGCGACAATGATCGGTGCGTCTTCAAATTTCTTCAACTCCTCTGGCTTATTTTTTATCAAAATAGATATGAGTCTGCTCGTCAACGCTTCATAGTCAGACCGTGGAGCGTTAGTTGGGGTGGCCGTTCTCCCTCTTCCTTCTCTGACGCGTCCTACTAATGCAGCATATTCCGGGTCATCCAACTGACGCATATTCTTCCTTAGATGAATTACTCTGTTCACTTGCCTCCATAACAATGCACCGTGCAGCGCTCTCTGTTTTCTAGTGCTCTGTCCCTGATTGGAGTCTATATTCTGCACGAGACGATGGGAAAAAAGCGCTAATTGACGTACCGGTGGTAACTGGCCGAAATCCCCTGTGAAAATGACATTTACACCCCCGAACGGTCGGTCATCGTCCGATCTCTGCCTCTCTTTGCCTTCTTGAATCCTTGTTGACACCTCCGACAGAAATTCGGCAGATATCATGGACACTTCGTCTACAATCAGGTACTTGACATTTTTCCAGACTTCCGCGAGATCTTTTTGTCTCACAAATTTCCTGTCTTTACTCTTTGGTAGGAATGTCAGTGCATGCACAGTATAGCCTTGTATGAGAACAGCCGCGATCCCTGTTGGAGCGCTCAGCAAGAGTTTCTCAGCCTCATTCGTGCGAGCAAAAAATTCAGCGATGGCCTTTATAACGTGACTTTTTCCCGTTCCCCCTACTCCGGCAATGTACATCAACAACTGAGCTGGATTTTTACTGATATAGTGCTCGGCAACAATCCGGACAGCTCGCTCTTGCTCGACATTACCGATGATGTTGAACTCTTGCAATATGTCTTTCAATACATCCTTTGGCTGGAGACTTTGGGATGGAGATTCAGCAAGCTCTACACCGTCATCTAACGTCATAATCTGTGTTGACGGGGACGCGTGTATGGGTCTCTCAGAGGGGTTTTTTTTTTTTGGTAAACGAGTTTTTGGTCGTCTCTCTTTCTTCAGAATATTCATCTCTTTCCGATGAAGGTTTTGTCTACGAATAGGGGGCAGCCTGAAAGGCATCGCAATAGGTAAGACTTCACTGGCGGCGCTGCCGGAATCAGCTGGATGCAAGATACCCGCATTTTCCAGGGTGCGCAACGAGCCTCTTATCCGTAGCTCCCTGACAGTCAAATCTCCATCCAGTTGTCTGTCAACGTCCTCGTCACCCGCATCTGGTCCGTCTTCGTTGCCCTGAACATGATATGTTTCAAGTGCGGGATCAAACATCAGAGCCATCTCTAAATCTGCGTTGCTGATATCAGGTGCGTACTCGTGACTGTGACTAAGGAATGGACGTTGTACTCCATCGTCGCGCCGCGCCTTTTCAATACTATCTCTTGCATCTCGGCATTCATGTTCAACGTGGATATTCGCCATGATTCGAAGAGCATCCGCAGAGAATGTGTAGCTATCATAAGCTTGAGACCATGTCTGATCGACTGACTTGAGATCTTCCAGCGTCCTCCACGGCTTAAAGAGCATCAACAAGAACCGGGACAGAGCTTCTGTCTCTTCCACGGTACCACCTCTTTTTGGCAGCTTCGACCCAACCAAGACCGGGATGAACTGCTCCCTTCGAAGACGACTCACGTGGCTCTCGAATGACGGGTGTTCTGCGTTCAAGAACGGGACCCGTACCGTCGCTCTTGACGGTCTACCACCATCCAAACCGTCTTCTCTTCGCTTATCCTCTGCTTTCGTCAACTTCTGTACAAGCCTACAATGATCCCAAAGAGACAAGCGCTCGAACGACGATTCCGAGCTGCGAAGTCTGTAGTCCAAAAGGGCACTGTTCACGGTGACCTTTTTCTTGCGAACACTCAAAGACACGGACGTTTCCATTTCCTGTTCTGTGTCTTCACCGTCTTCTGGATCTTCATCTGCAGCAGCATCGGCTTCCTGAGGTTCTTCTTCCTCGTCAATGCCATTATTCTCTTCGTTGGCTGATTCTTCTGCATCGACCTCTACTGACGTGTCAGTTGCACCATCACGTAAAGTAGCAACGCTTTCATCTCGTACGCTGCGGTGTGGAAGGCCATCATGGAATGTCGCCAGTACGTCTTCACCACCGCCCGTATTCTGGCGATCTGCTGATCTGCTGTCTTCTTGCATGGTAACAGTCGCGGCATTTTGTTTATCTTCCTCGCTTCGGAGATAGCGATCGAATAATCCTAAGGGCAAAGTCTTGAAGGTATGGCTACAATAATGATCCCCTCCACCAACGAGATAACTCATTACTTGTGCATGGGACAACTCTTGCCGTGCCATCATCGCGTTGGCGACTTTGATCAGCAAACTACGACTGAAAGCAGTAGGGTCGACATCTTCAACCTCCTTATATTTCAGGTTGTTTTTCTTTATAGCTGCACATACAGCGTCAAGGCCAGCATGCGTCTGCAAAGAAGATTTCGTGATGTAGTCGGTGATATAGTAAATCAACGCTTTCGCTGCTTGTCCGGAACCGATGTACTTAATGTCCATGTTGCATTTCAGCAGGAACAAGACCAAATCGTTATAGTTATTGATCCATGGATGCAGTCGTCTGAGTAAGATAGACGAAGTGTCAGGATCAAGGTCAGTAAGAGCTCGGACATTTCCACTCATTCTCATGCGACAATGGGTGTTATCTCGAGGTTTGTTCGGTTTCAAATATTTCCAACATGTTGCAGTATGTTCATGCCAGTTACAGACAATAGCCAACTCTTCGACTGTCTTCTTGAAGTTCAGCTCGAACAACTCTCTGTCCGTAGCAGACATATCATCGGGTAAATGTGGGACATCGGCACATCGCGGATCAACATTGGATGCAAGTTCCGGTCTTTGTATCCTATCGGGATCTCCAGGCAGCGGCTGATCAGCGTCAGGTAGTTCGCAAGATATGATAGACTCTAACCACTTGAACACTGAAGTCTTATATTCGAGATCAACAAGAATTCGATCGCGCAAGTTCTGGGGAGACAAGTTGCCCTTCAACCATATCAGCATATGGCAGTGCAAAGTTCCCTTGCCTTGCGCCTCGACCGTGCCGTAGTAAGCTTCGCATACACCAAACAGACCTGGACGCTTATCACCATATCGTAGAATATATTTGATGAAGGCCTTGATCATAACATCAAAAAATGTCGCTGCCGAGTCAGGGTTATTCGCCACCTGCTTCGCCCGCTCAAACGAAGACAGCGCTGCAAAGTCAGTCTCGTCTCCGCCACTAAGAATATAGACTAACTTATGATGAATATCAGAAGGATTCAACGTAATGAATAGTGCAGGACATCCATGAGACTTCAGTAAGGCTCTAATTTCGTTCCGCATTCTCAATTTTGCCCCGTTGGAGCCCCTCAAATCGCGACTGATGACTGTCAATTTATTCAACAAGTCAATGGCCCTGGTCTCATCACCGTTTACAGGTACGGCATTCGGATCTTCACGCCAACGCCCATTCATTTTCCCCAGAACATCATAGTTATCCATGATCTCCTCGGCAAGAGCTGTGTAGGAAGATTCCTTCA
This sequence comes from Artomyces pyxidatus, assembly GCA_022160305.1. Taxonomy (NCBI): domain Eukaryota; kingdom Fungi; phylum Basidiomycota; class Agaricomycetes; order Russulales; family Auriscalpiaceae; genus Artomyces; species Artomyces pyxidatus. Next base: position 5,314 of record MU277321.1, on the reverse strand, counting down.
CGCTGAAATTCATGGCTTGTTGGTTCTCTAATTTCTGGACAATATTCCAGCCAACATATGCGAAAGAGGGGTCTTTAGCGAAGGGCCCGTCATACATCATCAATAAGTTTCGCAATTGTCTTTCGAAGGAGATCGTCTGACTCTTTGACCGCAGCGAATTACAGAATCCCCCTAGACCCCAGGGATCGAGATGTGGAAATACAAAGGAAAGCATTCGCGGATCACGGTCGGGAAATAACTCCGTACCTCCTCTGACAGTCAAAAAAGGTTTGTGATCCAAACACCACTGAAGAGCAAGGGCTTTCGAGGCAGTGTTCGTCGCGGCACTCTCGTTTGCGTTAGTATAGCCCACCGTCTCAATCAGGAGTTCACCTGGAGGTATATCAGTCTGATTCAAACGAACATTTGTATAGTTTGAAGAGGAAGCGGAAGTCACGTCCTCTTTTTCGTCAATGCAATGAATCTCGATAGCATTTGTTATTCCGATGTCCGAGCCGGTAGGGAACCTATCCGTACCACACATCGCCCTCATGTTAGACTCACTAAATTCCATCCCTGCGTCCCTATAGTGAATATTGTTATCGATCAAAAACCTTAATAAAATTTCGACACGGCTCTTGGAGACTAAAACAGGTGCGAATTCCTTCAACTTCAAATCCGTCGGTGCGCGACCACCGATAAAGACAACACATATTGCATGCTCCATGTCAGTGGGCGATGGTGGTAAGAGCTTTGCCAAATGGCCGACGTTCTGTGGAATTATAGCCACGTTGCCTTTCATGTAACGCTGACGAGCATTGGGTATACCTCCTACTACGGATGAGTAAACGTAAGATATCTAGGTGACACGACAGGCACTGATAAGCTGCAATTCGTGCGGTGTCAGTAAGCGGAAAGCATTGCGGACATTCGGTGGAAGGCGGCAATGACCGTAATAATGGTAATTCGCTATCGCGTCCAATGGCTGTTGCCCACGCAGAAGGGGTGGTCGACAAGAGGAGCATACTGTGAGGTCATCGCGAGAAAAGGTACTGTACATTCCGGCAGCGCACAGATAAGCTCTTTCGTATAACTCGAAGGAGTAGTCTGTGGGAGTCAGATGTTCTGGGATGTCTTCATTCTTTAATATTTGCAAGTCAATTTGATCGAGCGACATGCGCGTCAAATCCCCAGGGAACCTTTTCTGACCGCAGACGGCACAAGCTTTGTACACCCAATTTTCTTCATTCATATGCTCTTGGAATTCCCGTATGATGTCCTCTCTTACAGCCTTGTCCGCGAGATAAGGAAACTCGCCGTCTGAAGAAGAAGACTCGACCGAGGACTGCGACGTAGAGGGAAGCTGGTTTTCCTGCACGTCCTGCTCGATGGCAGTACCGACATCTGGCAAAGGTTCTCTATAAGCAGACTGTCGTCTCTCCGGTCCAAGAGTCGTCCTTCCAATGCCGCCATTCATTCTGCGACGCTCTTTGAAGAGATACCGTATTTGCGAGCACCTTTCGGAACAGACATGTTCTTCTTCAGTCAGTGCTTTCCGGAGCCTCCACAAGGGCCACCTAGACCGAATGGTAACGCCGTGAATTACACATAAGCGCATCAAATCACGTCTTTTCCAGTGCACAAAAGAGTTCACGAGAATGCTCAGGGAATGAGCGACGACTTCTATTATCCCTGCAGAGGTCACGTTCATGCGCCGCTCCAGACTTCGAACCACGCTGTGGAAATCGTACCACTCATTTATTCGTTGCTTCGATAGTAACGGGACGCGCTGATGGTTAGTTCCCTCACCTGACAAGTAGTGTTGTGCAGCTAAAGATCGCAACAGTGACAAAGAAGACAAAATGATACGGAAGACGGAGCGAGCGTTAACTTCAGTAAAAAGACTTTTGTTCAATGAAACCAAATACCCATACCTTCGTATGGTCCGCGACGCGTATCCGACCTCACAGCCGCAGCAGTGTCGGGTGCTACATAGAACATTGAAGGCGTCAAATCCATCGCACTAAACGATCGCGTTAAGTTGTCTCCTGTCACGACAGAATTAGACTGATGAGTTAACGGATTGCTGGATAGAAGTCTAGGAAAGGTATGCCGGTCGGCATTAGCGTATCAGCGGGATATATAACCCTGGATGACAACCTGCCAGCATACCCTAGACGGTTTGTATTTGACTCTTCCATATCACAGAACATTGACATATGGGAGTCTCGCCGTGATTCGGATGCGAGGGCAGGACTGCGAAACTGCTCAGACGAAGTTGTTAGACAAAATGCGTTCAATTTAAAGATGTGAATATAGACAAGGAAAGGGATCGCCAAATTGCTGACCGGACGAGATCGCAGACTCTCTTCGCACATTTGCCGGTCATCACGACCATTTAAAGGACAATAATTGCCTGGTTGTAATGATTATTACACAAGAAAGCAGCCGAACATGTCCACGCACCGCAAGCAGAGCAGAATGATGCAAATTCGTCGGCGTTAGGGGAAGCAAAGGATGTCGCTTGCAGGGACGTCGACGGGCGGTCGCTTGCGGGAAGTACCGAGCTTGATTGACCTGCAAGAGCAGAGGCAATTTAGACGAGTTGAGTGATAAATAATACACGCACTGTGAGAGCAAGAGCACAATTGAGCAGCAGAGGATTGCCCGTCAAAGTGAACTCGTTTTCTCGAGACTGCTACCGTGTCCGGGGATAGAGCTCGCTTTGCCATGGAGCGTGAAGAGACACAAGGACGCTTAATGAGCGGAGGTGTTGAACTGTAGGGAGAGGTGGATGACGATCCAGATTTGTCTCTGTACACTGATCTTTTAACTGATGGAGTGCATGGAGAGGATTTTCGAGGTATCTTGATGCAAGTGGATACGCCGAACTGGGCGATATTGAAGAGTGACACATATCGAGATCATGTCGTCACGCACGAACATCGGCCATCGAACCAGGCACCTACCCACCACCGCTGGGAGGTCAAGCTGCGATATATCGGGGTGGAGGCGTTTATGAAGAGATACTGAGCTGACTGAGGACGAATGATCGACCAGACCGAAATGGATATATGTACCAGACTTACATAACTCGTCAAGTTTGAACGCGCTTGACCTCCAAGCTCCCAGCGGCTGGGAGGTCAGTTGCGAGTGAAAAGTAGAGAAGAGTTGCGGTCTTTGAAAAAGTAGTGGCTGAATGGCGGCGGGTGGCGTGAGGTGGCGCATAGATACTCCCGCCCTCTCATCCATCAGGAAAAACCCTCGGAAATCATAACCGGGTTACAGCCGGTTGTAACCCGGCTACAATCTTCAAATTTGGTTACAATTAGCATGATTGGTTGCAAGCCATTACATTGAGCACGGAGAGCTCACAATCTCCTTGCGATCTCTACCATCTCATCACAATTCCCGGAGGTATGGCACCCAAAAGTCATTTTCTCCGGCGGGCTCTTTGACCCAGCGCCTGACTCCCGCCACTCCCCGCCTGACCCCGCCTTTTGCTCTCCCGCCTCACATCTAATCTCATCTTAAACCGTTATCAGTTATATCTCACTTTTTCGATCGATAATTTCACAAGCTCTCACAGTTGCTCTCAGGCGGTTTTGAACTCGGGCACGCAGGGAAACTTATGTGTATTTGTCAGCCATTGCTAATCACCTCGCGAAAAATACCGGTACACTACGGAGACGTGGTTGTTGGGTGAGCCCCGCTGATTGAGTTCTGCGGTAAATATGCGTTGAGCCATGAGCCCTTGCCACGCCGCCCTCACTACCTGTACATATGCCGAAACTCTCGAAAAATATTATACAGGTTCGAAGGAGGTACTTGGACGGCAACGGAGTGATTGGCCGGGCGCGAAGATTGCAAGGCACATGTAAGGTGCTTATCAGACTGTGATTAAATCACAATTCCCTGGCAAGGGGTTACAATTGACTGATTTGATTGCAATTGCCACAATCGCTCGCAACCGGTTGTCATTTCAGAGGGATTTTCCTGATGTCATCCTCCGCCCTCGTAAATGGAAAAATGACCTCCCATCGGTGGTGGGTCTGAATATGTCATCCGCCGGGAAGCTGGGCCGCAACCTGGGCGGCACCAGGACCCCCGAAACTTCACCAAGGAATACGATCCGCCGAAATCGCCAACTACCGCGCAAGCGGCGGGGCCTGCGGCGCCCCACAGCTACCGTGACTACCTCGGACCTACCGATGACCGGGGTCAGCTACCGTGACTCAGATCGGACCTCACAGAAAATCGACGAAATTTGGCCCCAAAACTACCGTGACCCGGATGTGACCTCCGGGCAGCCTGCCCCAGCTACCGTGAAAAGCATCGCACATCAGCATAATTTTTGCCCCTCAGCTACCGTCGAGAAAATTGGACCTACGACGAAAAGTACCGCTCAACTACCGTGGGAAGATCGTACCCCTTGGTGAAGTTTCGGCGGTCGTGCGGCACCCCTGCTTGATGTCCGGGCCGTAGCGACCGTTCCTCGGCCGCTCTCGCGTCCGGCTGCTGTCGCTGTTCCCCGGTCCCTTGCTCGTCGTCGTCGCTCGCAATGACAACGCAAACGAGCCCTCAAATTTACACAAAAATCTCGGAAATATTAAGAAAGGGCATATGTCCTCCAAACCTTCCTATGTGCACCTTTGCGACTCTGAAATCAACTGCAGGACCTCATGAAGCTCTCCGACATCTCGAGAACGACATCACATTCTCTGGGGTACTTAAGACATAAAAGTGTCTTGTTGCGAAGAAATATATCATGGATTTTTGCATTTAGATATATCAAACATTTTTGGGAGATTTTCAGGTATGTGGATGTGGAGATAAACGTCCTCGTAGTGTGAGACGACGACGACGGTGCGGTCGAAGAGAGTTCCCACGAACCATAGGCGGGGGTTCCGAATGCGGCACAGTTGCCGGCCGGGATGCGGCCCAGGTTTTGGCCCAATTATCCCGCGGATGACATGATCTCTGGTGCGTAGGAGCCTGCCGTCGAACCTTCCACATCCGCAACCTCAACCCGGACATGATGACGGCGAAACCCGTAATAGGGGTGAAGTCGGGCTATGGCTGCCATGCACCGAGCTTACGCACGAACGACATATTCTGCACGCATAGATCGGACGGAAGGCAAGTGTAGGTAAGCAAGATGACGAGAAAGGATTAGATGACGTGAAAAGTGATGTGTAAATAGGCTGAAGATATAAACCTGCTTCCCAAGGGAAACAGGAACGACGCCGTCCGACTGAGTTCGGACGCGATGTCGGGGAGGTTCACGTGCTCGGCGCAACGTCGCACGTGCTGTGCGCTTGCGACGCGTCCCGGC
>MU277320.1:14017-31100 GCA_022160305.1 Artomyces pyxidatus | reverse complement strand
CCACTCCGTCGATTCCGACCGTCGTTCAAGCTCGAACGCTGTCTGGGCTTCCAAGAACCGCGCACGATATCATGGGGGCTCGCAGGTTAGTTATCCGCGTCCTCGATAGGTGTTCTGTTGCTCACCGTGCGAGATTAGCTGAGCAAGAGGGTCCCATTGGGCCCGCGGTCCGCCGCCGGCGACTCCGACTGTCATCTGAGCTCGAACGTCGTTGGGTCTTCCAACAGCTCTGCTCAATATGCCGGGGCGAAGGGAGTAAGTTATCTGTGGATATGTCATGGTTCTGCTGCTCACCGTGCGACATTGCCAGAGCGAGACGGTCTCCTGGGCGCAGTCCGCCGCCGACCGCTCCGTCGATCGCGACCGTCATCCAAGTTCGCGCTACAACAAGGCTTCCAAGAACCCTACAAGCTACGCCGAGGCGAAGGAGGTCAGTCATCTGCGTCGTAATAGTAGGTCTTCTGCTGCTCACCGCGTGAAATGACCAGAGCGGAAATGTCTCGTCCGGCCCTCGGTCCGCCGCCGGCTACTCCCTCGATTGCGACCGTCATCCAAGTCCGCTCGTCAACGGGGATTCCAATGATACTGCAAGCTGCGCCGAGGTGAAGGAGGTCAGTCATCTGTGTCGTAATGATAAGAGTTCTGCAGCTCACGGCGCGGAATGCCAGAGCGGAAAAGTCCCATCCGGCCCTCGGTCCGCTGCGGGCCACTCCATCGATCGCGACCGCCCCGCTCGGCATCAAGAACTCGAAGACGGGGAGCTGCTAGACAGAGCTGTGAATCCCGACTTGCAGGTTTGTGAAACAGATATTGTGGAGTGTTTCCGGTATTGACTAGTTTTCAGGATAGTGTGGTGGGAGCAGACAGACCATCCCAGCCGCATGGACAGTGTATCAGGTCCGACAAAGGAGTATGTGCCACAAGCCTGTTACCTCCTCGAGGTCTTTTGGATTGATGTTCTCCTGTATAGGGCCATGCAAAGCCGGAAGAAGACCGTCTGAACCGCCAGCTGCACCGGCTGGGGCAGAGCAGAACAGAGGATATCGTGGCACTGATGAAGAAACTGGTAGAGGTGTCGGAGCTCTGCCATAAGATCATAGGCCGCTGAATGGAAAATGATGATGGGATAAAAACTGGATTTCCTCTCATATGTGTAATATTTGTATGTCAATAGAGAAATTCGAACATGGAGTGTCAGCGTGCCCTGTTCGAGCAGGACAAGCTGTCATTACCATAGCACTATATGAGAGGTATTCCGAGCTCTGAAGATTGCCTTGATATCATGTGTTCAGCGACTGTGACATCCTGTCACTAACATCGGGCGGGAGACCCGGAGACCCAACATGCTTATACACTGTTCGAGCGGATGGATAGGTTGCACTGGGCACTTATGCGACTCACAGACTCAGAAACCGTGTTTATGGAAAGATCAGCTGTAATTACTTCGATGAGTTTGGTTTGAACCTTCGTACGCTTCATCCATCCTAATTACAATGTACCGTATAAGTTGTCAAGAACGAGGCCAGACCCTGCCATCCATCGAAAATCACTAGCTAAGCCTCAATATCCGCCCTGTCCCCGCACAACACGCCGCTGCACAGTATACGCGCACGACGCCGTGACCTCCTCAGGCAGCAGTAATGTTGGAAGATCGAGTGCGATTGACGCGACTCCGACGTAACAGGCGAACTCTGGAGCGTGCTGGAGTTCCTGCATCCGTCCAAGATACAGAGAATCATCTAGTAGGTGGTGAATAACACACACCTTGATGCGCACGGGACTTGCGCGGTCTAAGTGCAGCGAGTTCCTGACGGAGAGGGGACAAAAACAAGTGGACATCGATATCCGAAGGAGGGCCATATGGCCCAGGAACTATGGAAAGGAGTGGAATCGTTGGCATTGCTTGATCAGTGATGATATGATGAAAGCGCGAAAGCGTAGGAATTCAACTCGGCGGTTGTCACTGGTTGAGCATTGGATTCAGCACCTGCCAGTGGCAGCACGTGTCGATCGCAATTTGCCGACTCGAGAGTCGAGAACATGGCGTTGTCGACCCATATACAGGGACTGTCTTCAGCTCTCATCTCACTATCAGTGTATCACATCCAGGGCCATCCACCTCGTCCGGCTGAGCCAACCATATTGTGCGACCGACGTTGAGACTCAGTAGATCCCCCTGGCGCTGTCTAGTCGGAACGCAGAAGCTTAGAGACGTTGCGAAGTCTGAAGACGGAACGGTCCTACTGTTCGTACGACTGCGAATCGTTCAGCCCGGTCTGTCATACCTCACCTGCATGTTGATACTTTAGACTCCTGATTACTTCCCAGTGCGAACGCAGGTAGGGACTGCGCTGCTGGGTTGGAAAAATATTGGCTGAACGGGACAACATCAGGAAAACCCCCCCTAACTAATTTATTCTCAAAATGTCTAAATTAGTCTCAATTATTGATAATTATTGATAATTGACAATTAGCACTTTTGAGCTAACCCCCCCTTATTATTTATGCTTATTGAGACTCATTTTGGCTCATTTTGACTATTTTGATGCTAATTGAGAATAATCTGAGATTATTGCGTTTATCTATATTATTAGTATGAAAAAGCGAATTTACACTACCTGCCATAGTACCCTTTTCTACTACTCATGGTGTAGAGACTTTGTTATTCCTATTACTTCACTTGTTAGTTAAACTTAGACTGACTAGATTAATGTTTTATTGACTTACAATTGCTTAGAAACACTTGAGTACCATCTTGACCCTTGGGAAATTATTTCTCGGAGAAGTGTTGCCACTGGGAGTTGAACCTGCAGCCTCAGGCATGCTTATGTAATACTGCAAAAGCGGCCACTTTACCCACTCTACCATAGGTCTGTGTATTTGTACAGGCAGCTAATGCACTATATAGATCTCTCAACCTTGCCATGGCACTTTTAAGCATAGTCTCTTTACAAACACCTATGATATATATATCACCAGAACCGGAATTTCAAGGAGAATCCAATGGTGACACTCACTAGTCATTATTTATTCAATTATAAACATTAAACATGGAAATACTCCGAAATTACCTGTGTTTTAATATAGTCTATGTTTACCCAACAAACAGATACATGTGAGAAAGACTAGAAAGGTCAAATCTCTTGAGAGAGGTAAAAATTTGTATACTGCTATCTTTATCACTAAGTGGCATTCACAAACTGCCAGAGGAAATTTCACTTCTTTCAAATTGTGATTCACTCTGGTAAAAACCATTGCATTATGGCAGACATAATACCCTTGTTTTTTTGACAACAAGTTCAATGATAATTATATAGATAGTAGAATATTGTAGTCATATACTTAGACAAACAGTGAGATGTAAAAGAACTACATCACTATGCTGTCAAATAACACCTTCCTGAAAGGATATTTATAATCATGTGATACCACAGGTTGAAGCTACCTAGCAGTTCAAGTTTTGACTAGGGTTAGATTGAGGTCAAAAGTTACCAGTGAGATATAGATTGACAACAAGAGCTTGAAGCTAAAGTTAAGTTTACTTGAAAAGTTACAAATGAGATATAGGTTGACTCAAATTTCTTCAAGCTGAGGGTATCTTGTATTCAAAAGGAACAAGTTATATATGCTTGCTTCAACACTTACAAGCAAGATACAGGTTGAACAAAACCCTGAAGCTGGGTGTAGGTTTATTTCAAACCCTATAAGATAGATATAGGTTTACTTCAAAAGGTACAAGCCCGATATAGGTTGACTACAAGAGCTTCAAGCTAGGTATAGGTTTGCTTCAAAACTCAGAAGCTAGAGGTAGGCTGAGGGTAGGTTTGCTGCAAAATTTTAAAGCTCAGGGATAGGTTCACTTCAAAAGGTACAAGTGGGATATAGATTGACTACAAAATCTTGAAGCTGGGGGTAGGTTTACTTCAAAAGTGACAAGTAGGATATAGGTTGACTACAAAATTTTGAAGCTGGGGGTAGGTTGACTACAAAATCTTGAAGCTGGGGGTTGGTTTACTTCAGAACCTACAAGATAGATAAAGGTTTACTTCAAAAGTTACAGGCTAGACATAGGTTGACTACAAAATCTTGAAGTTTATGGTAGGTTTACTTCAAAAGCTACAAGCTAGGTATAGGTTTGCTTCAAAGCTCACAAAGTAGATTTAGGTTGACTACAAAATCTTGAAGCTCAGGGTAGGTTTACTTCAAAAGTTACAAGTGAGATATAGGTTGACTACAAAATCTTGAAGCTGGGGGTAGGTTTACTTCAAAAGCTACAAGATGGGTCTAGATTTACTTCAAAAGCTGTAAGCTAGGTATAGGTTTACTTCAAAAGCTACAAGATAGATGTAGGTTTACTTCAAAAGCTACAAGATAGATATAGGTTTACTTCAAAAGTTACAAGATAGATATAGGTTGACTACAGAATTCTGAAGCTGAAGGTAGGTTTACTTCAAAAGCTACAAGCTAGGTATAGGTTTACTTCAAAAGTTACAAGTGGGATATAGGTTGACTATAAAATCTTGAAGCTGGGGGTAGTTTTACTTCAAAACCTACAAGATGGATATAGATTTGCTTCAAAAGCTGCAAGCTAGGTATAGGTTTACTTCAAAACCTACAAGATAGATATAGGTTTATTTCAAAAGTTACAAGTTAGACATAGGTTGACTACAAAATTCTGAAGCTGAAGGTAGGTTTACTTCAAAAGCTACAAGCTAGGTATAGGTTTGCTTCAAAAGTTACAAAGGGGATATATGTTGACTACAAAATCTTAAAGCTCAGGGTGGGTTTACTTCACAAATTACAAATCAGATATAGGTTCACTACAAGATCTAGAAGCTAGAGTTAGGTTTGTTTCAGAGTTAAAGTCAGGATGTAGTTTCTCTACAATGGGTGACATCTATTAAAACTACTTTTGGCATGTCCAAAGATGTTCATAAAAGACCAGAGTTCATGTCTCAATTAGCCAGAAATTAGTGACCAATTAGTATGGGGTGGTTTCCCTGATGAACCCAGATCCCAACACTCTTCCAATTGGAGCCAGGCGCAGGTGAACATTGTTGGGATCGGTCGGTACACCCTTCCAGCAATCCGCATCTCCTTCTTCGCGTGGTGTGCGTGGATTACCGGGCGTGCACGCAAGTAAGGACTCTCGCACTGTCCCATGGAATGTCTGAAAGAATATACCCTGCTACAGACCATGACACCCCTCCGACTGAGCGAACTGAAGGTGCGTTCTCCCTATCCTCGCGCTTCTCCTGTGATCATGATATCCAATCCCACTCGTTAGCACCACGTCATACTACGAAGAAGTCGAAGAGCAGGAGAATTAAACCTGAGAAGAAGGATGCTATCGTTCTGAAGATTTCCAAGCAAGAAGCAGTTCGATGTCCTATGGCAGACCGTCACGACGATCAAGCTGGATCAAGTTGGTATCGCTTGTTTGAAGATACTCAAACGCGGGCAGGGCGTCATCGATCACTTTCTCTTCCGACCAGTGCGGTCGCTGAGTTCTGTCCGCAGAGGAGGCTACCACGCTCGCGCCATCTCACTCACTCACGAGTTGGGCACGTTTCCATATCTCTGGCGGACGACAGTGTGCGAACGTGCGCGCACCGTTGATTTCTCCCCGTTCTCACCAGGACGAGGTGGCGCACCTCTGTACATCATGTACGTCCGAGTGTTTCGCATGCGCACGCAAGAGCGAGCACGCTCACATCCTCAAACTTGATTGCAGGCGTATGCTCCCAGTTTTCCGCCGTCACCATCATCCATGCCTCCGGCACTGTGAACGATCAGAGAGAACCACTCCCGCTTGCTTTTCGGCTTGCTCGCTCACGACTGCACACTTCCGAGGCGCGGAGAGCGAGCTCCGCGCTCTCGTGCCCTCCTAGCGCGCTCGTTCCTACGTACGTGCACGCTGGCGTCTCCCACATCCCCGACAATGCGTGCCCGGGATAGCGCGTTCCATCAACCCGAGTGACACCCCTTGGATGCGATGTTCTCACTCTCGCTCGCGTGCGGCCAGGCCCTCGCGCACGAAACCGCAGCCCTGAAGGCAGAATTCTCCGGACTGTACGCGCACCGGGACCCGATACCAGTACGCCCCACCGTACTGCAAGCGGGAGCTCGCGGTCGCGCTGCGCCACCTCGCGGCCAACCACACGGGTGGCAAAGACGGATGTATCGGACCGGACATAGACTATCCACCGGCGAATGATACAAAGAGTCTGTAGACACCTCTTCCTTTCACACCACGACGACAACCTCCATGCCTCCAGCTCGCTCGTCTTCGCCTCATATAGCGCCCGCAAAGCCGTATATAACTCCTGCCACAGGAGGTATCAAGCCCAACCAGGTCATTGTCATCTCCGACGACGAGGATGCCGCATCAGTGCCACCCGTATCTCGTCGTCTGTTCAACAAGGGGAAGGGAAGAAGTCGCGCTGTTCTCGAAGCGATCGATATGGAGCGAGAGGTGGAACGCCTGAGAGAGGAGTTGAATAAAAAGCAAATCGTAAATCTTTCTCTTTTGGTCTGCGCTCTTGGTGGCTCAACGAGTTTCAGGAAGCTTTGGAGTGGAAGGCTGAGTGTATTCAGTCGGCCATAGACGCGGAGCGGTTACGCGAAAAGATGAACAGCATGCCGGTGCGATCAATTATTTGAGGTGCTTGACGGTGTCTGTGTGTTAATCCATGCTTTGAATAGAGATCTATACCAGTATCTGCGCTTGAAGACATCATCTGTTGTACCATATGCTGCTTGCCAATGTGGTCACCCTACCTGTGAGCTAAGCCATGCAGTCAATTGCTAACGGCGTTGACTCTCGTCTAGCCTGCGTAACTGCGGCCACACCTTCTGTCAATCGTGTTTGGTTGGATGGTTCCGCACGATTCATCAGAAACATCTCGACACCACTCCTGCTTACCATGTGGAACTGCGCGAGCAGTTGCCGGTAGTCCCGCTCCCTGTGTTCACCTGCCCCCTTTGCCGTGAGCCCGCGCGAGTCCGTCCAGTGCGGTCCTTCTTGGTCGCGAGCGCAGTCGAGGTTGTCGGTCAGCATAAGGGTGAAGCGGCACCCCATGAGGATGTCGTGGGAGTGGAAGCTGTACGCGAGGTATGGGATACGTTTTTCAGGGGAGCGTGACTGTTGTCAGTGTGGTATGCGGTTTAACCACGTTCTCGTGGGCGGGCATGGCTTACGTGACATTGTGCTCTCTAGGCGTTTTATGCAATCAAACGTAATATCTATGCTGAAATTATCATCATGAAGTCTGCAATTGTGTGGGTCAGGTCCGCGAACTCGAAGCGCGATACTCCCGGATGCCCATTCGCGGATGTACCCGACCCCACCCAGAATCGCCAGTTCGGTGCATGATGCTCTGTTTTCAGAGGTGAAGCGCAGCCTCACTGTCCTCGAGTTAGACGTGAAGCGTTTCGAGATCCAGAGTGGGTGCCTCGAGAGCCTCGTGAATGAATGTGAGAGTCTGGATAGCGGGCTGTCTAAGATCGAGGAATTCGCGCAGGCATTGAAGTTTGACGAGGAGTTTCTTCGCCTCGAGGCATTCCAGGATTTCTTGTCGCGCGTCCTCAACGAAGCTGGCGGGCTTGTCGGTCGCTTGAAGAAACTCAGCGTGGGTGTTACTTAGACGTCGCCTTTTCTTCCTCACTGTGGTATTTGTCGTTGTCCTACAGTCTCTGTTCATGTACCACTTCCTCATTATTGATACCTAGATTGTCGGTGTAGTTGAGCAGTAGATATCGACTATGTAGCTCAACACTGCAGGTCCAGTGATATGATTTTCAAATAACATGCTGAAACGGAAGCGCATACGGGCGGCAAGACACATACGCGCGGGCTTGCCCGTCGATGGCGTCATGATCAATGCTCAGGCACATAAGTCGGATTTTAAGCGCCGGAGGGCCGCGTCAGCCTAGGTCGGCTTGCACAGCTCTGCACAGGCGCGGAAGATCCGGAGAAGGCCCGACTCGATGTAACTTAGATCGCGCCACCGTGTACGTCGACGCCAACGCACAGGAGTTTCGAGTCTATACAATCGTGAGCTTGCCCTTTGCATCTTTGGTGCCGCTGACTTTGTGACTTCCGATTGTAATCAATGTTGTATGGTCTGATCTCTTGATTTTCTCTTTGTACCCCCGCGTGTGCCGCGGGAAGTCCGAAGAGGTCTTTTGAGTGGAGAAAGGGGAGCTCCTCGGCTTTCTGCGCTGCAGTACTGGACGTCTGACCTCTTGATTTTCTCTTTGTAGCACCGCGTTGTGATGGGGAGACTTTCGGAAAGTCTGAAGAGGTCTTTTGAGCGGAGAAAGGGGAGCTCCACGGCTTTCTGCGTCGCAATGGACGTCTGACCTCTTGATTTTCCCTTTGTAGCACCGCATGAAGGGGAGACTTTCGGGAAGTCTGAAGAGGTCTTTTGAACGGCGAAGGGGGAGCTCCTCGTTCTTTGAAGAAACCCAAAGAATTAAAGGCCTGCTGCATCGGATTGGACGCCTTCTAGCGTGTTATAACAGGCAGGATACTCCTCTAATGCCCCCATCGCTACCCATCTCCAATCGCTCACGTATTTCGAAATTCCTTATCTTCAAATTTACGCTCAATCCTACCTACAACCTCTTCGTCATCGCTATGGCCACTCCTGAAGTCGCTGCTATGTGGGAGCGGGGCTTCCGTGTAGCGGACGCCCGACGACGTGCCAGCGCTGTCTCTTCCAGCCCCCCTGCCTTCCCTGCGCCCGACACGAACAGCGACCCCTTTAGAACCTTCCTTGAAATCTCCACCGATTCTGCCAACAACTCGAAAGGTAGATAATTCCCGTACCTTCTCGTGCGTCATGGTCCTTGCTGACTGAGGAATAGATGCCATATCAGTCGCGTCAACAGAATCGAGCGAGCATGTAGGGGAACACGACAGCGACACCTTTACTGGTTAGTATCTCCTGGACTATCTCCCCTTATACGTGCTTGACAATCTCGCTGGACAGCTTCCGAGGATGCAGGCGAACACGCCAGCGACACTTTCACTGGTTAGTATCTCCGGGACTATCTCTCCTCATGCGTCTGACAATCTCGGTTGGACAGCTTCCCAGAAACAGCAGCTTCAGAAGTGGATGATGATGCAGATACTCCAGCACAACGACATCGAGCGTGTCTGGGTCCGCCAGGAGTTGGATACGGTCCGACAGGAGCTGGACACCCAGCGATCCGGACTGGACAACCGTCTTCGCGAAGAACAAGCCCAGTTTTTCGATCTTCTTCAGCAAATGTTTCATCAAGCCTACGATCGTCTCCATTCTGTGTTCGCAGAAGCCTTCAAGGATAATCTGTCTAACGAGGAACGCTTCAAGACTCTCCAAGAGCGCGTCGACGAAGGCGTAGAGCTTCGGGAGATTGTTCAAGGTCACACTCTACAACTCACGAATCTTCAGACCTCTTCCTCCGCCTTCACCGACGCCGCCGCCAAACGCCTCTTTCTTCTCGAGCGCCGCATGCTTGACGAGCGCCGCATAGCGACGGCGCCTCACGGATCTAGAAGGCGCAGTGCGCGTTCTGGAAGGCACGGCGCGCGTTCTGGAAGGCAAGGCGCGCGTTCTGGAAGGCAAGGCGCGCGTTACGTGGCGCGTTCTGGTGCGCTTTATTCTCGAGATATCGGTGCGCATCCTTGACAGCATGGTGCGTGCTTTGGACCGTCGTGCGGATAACCGGGAGAAGGAACTTGTCGGAGAGCGGCCGCCGAGGGCCGAGAATGCACAGATGGTGGGTTCTTCGGGCCCGAAGTTCGCGCGGTACCTTTTAATCTTCGTTGTCTGCTTGATGGCTTACCGTTTACACGTCGAGCTTCTTGCCGTAGTTCTTCTTTTCTTCCCTTCTCTCGCCAAGTTAGCGGTCTGATACATTTTTCTCACTACAATCTTTGGACTTGCTGTATGCTCGTCCCGCTCCCAACTCACTGCTCGGTTATTTGACTGTAGATCGGTCCATTATAATAAAACCTCGCCAATGAATCGCTAATACACACTGTGCTCCTGTCACAATGCCCTGTTCTGCCGTGCTAAAAGGCTTGGTTATAGTAATTACGTCTCGCGTGTCATGTGAGGATGTCATGTGATTAGCCGCCATTGATCAGCCGTGGCCGTGTAATTTTAAAGGGCAGTCCGAAAACGTCGCTCAATTGAACCGAACGTCGACGCCGAGAGCTTGATAGATCTCGCACTCACTCCCCTTCATATATTCTGCCGGGACCACAGGCTTCAGGTGGACGCTGTAGAACTCTGGCCATCAAATTTGAATAGGCAGCGACAGGATCTAGCTTCAAAGCCTCGTCGAACAGGCCGTACAGTGTCGTTGGATCACTGTGATGCATAGGTCGCCCCGTGGGTAGGCTTTAAAGCCATGGAGGCACCGGGGACGCCGTATGGATGTAGATGGGAATAACATGCTTGTGAGTATTCGCCTAGTTCGAAGTTCGTGTACCTCGCGAGGCCGGCGACTCATCAGTCTCTCGCGCTCGCATCACTTGTGATCGTTCTTGCAAGCCTTACACAGACCATCTCTTCTCTCATCTACCTGTTCCATCGCATGGTGGCCCAACATGATATTCAGTGGCGTCGTGTGTTCTGAAGAGAAGACGCCGAGGTTTGGCTTTGGCATTAATCCGTTCATCCGACTACTACTGACGATGGGCAGCTAGCTCAGCCTAGATACCCGACAATACAAGCAAGACCGCCCAGGCCACTCTCCTCAGAATTAGCGTGCCTTCCCACGTGCAATAGATTGAGAACGAGCCATCAGATGCGCCTGCATCATCTAAAGCATTTCGGATTCTCGGGATCAACTGGTTCTTTCGGTTGTATGTGGCCCCGTAAGTCTATTTTCTCGTCAGTAGTATACCGGGCACTCTATTTCTGCGAGTCTGTATGTCAGGAATCCGATACTCCGGATACTCGACTTGCAGGCCCAGGGGCCATGCTGCAGGTGCGTGAGTGGGCACAATTGATTCGGTACCTCGTAGAATTAATCAACGACTTCTATCATCAGGTTTTCCGGTTCTCTCCTCGGCATCCAAAGCTCACTCTTCGCCACTAATTGGGGTGCTCTTCCTGACAATCTAAGCCATGCAGGTGACCCGTATTCTGTCGTATTACAAATTTAATCACAACTTCTCGCAAGCCCAGGATTTCCTTTGTGGCCTATTGCAGACAGATCGTCGCGCCCGAATGAGCGCCAGAGATCCTCTGCGTCACTTTTAGCTGGCTTCCTTGACATCTCTATCGTTGAAGACGCCTCCCTCTAGATGGCGGTCTGTCTATCCATCAATCATCATGACACCAGCGCAGCAAACGCTCGAACGCTCATCGCTCTATCATCGCAGCCATTCAGGCTTTACCTCGTTGAAGTCCTCGATCTATGGTACACAACGTCGCCCTGTCGGACCACCGACCGCTACAGCACGTGATGATCTCGGCATCATCCGAAGCTGCCGCCTTTCTCGAGAGTGTATTGGTGGCTCAGGCTGCTCGTTCTGCTCGTACTTCTCACTGCCAGTTTCGACAACAGCCGCTCTTCCATCATTTCTTCCACTACACTTTCCTTCCTACTTTTGGTACATATCATCACTTTTATCGCGCATTATGAACCGGTTGGATGGTATGCCGATGCGGGGGTGTAAACGCATGGCGGAAGACTTCATTGGACATCCTCTGAAATCGAGGAAAACTCATCGATATGGGATTGCACATACTTCTATGCAAAAGGTGCGTGCTATTCTAAGGATATGCTGGTGCCACTCTCATAGAACTCCGTGCAGCGTTTGAACCAGCACCATGGCAAGAGCCGGACTCTGGCCAGTGGGCTGCGCCCCGTGAGTTCTCCTACTTGATGCGACAATGGGGAGCTCAATTCTGTTTGTAGCTGCTCACCGCGAATGCGATAAGCATTGGTTTCGACGCAACGACTTTCAGCAATGCCACCCCTCTTCCCACAGCGGCGATGGCTACCGTTAGCCCCTTCTTCACTCATCTTCCCTCTCCGCCGAATGAGAAGGCCCCGAAGTCACTCCTGATTTCCTCGTTCCTCGGGGCGTGTGGTAACACGGCAAACGACCCAGCTAGCCATGTCACGACGTCTCTGATCCTTCATGTAGGTATTCGTGATCTTTGCTCATAACTCGACCGCCTAACCTCCTCACTAGGTGGACGTGGCGGAAGGTGCGCCCGGAAATTGGGCAAGCGATACGCGGGACCTTCTGCTCGCGATCGATGGGGCTTCCGTTGACCTTTCTGCCGATAAGGGTACTGGGCTTAGCGTCAGTTCATCTTCTCATCTGTATTATTCCGGCTCAGACATTTGTCATTTTCTCACTAGTCAGTGGACGCGGCAGCGACTGCATCTGCGGAGTGGGCGAACGAAGTCCTAGATGTTCTCAACACGATCAGCGGCGCAGTCGTCGTACCGTCCGCCTCCGGTCCACACCCGACGCCGGGCCACAGCGTCAAACGGCCCGTCGCGGAACATCAGGTCCTTGATACGTCTTTGGAGATGTTCCTCATGGGGCGGTCCGCCTGGTGGTCTTCTCCAGCTATCTGGTTTGTTAGCGACTGATGTGGATGGTCCTTCGACGAGACTCTGGGATGCTGTACGGGGAGAACGTCTACTAATTGTATAGTTGTTATCGACCTGCGGGCGGGCTTATATCTCAAAAAAACATGGTCCGCTGGCCTCAAAAAAACTGTTGTGAAGAACATGTCGGCCAAAAGCCCGACGGCCTGAGAGCTAGCTATATCTGCAATAGCTACTTGATCAGACACGGACTGATATCTGAGCTAGGCTCGGGAAGCAATTAGTTAGGCCACCAGCAGGTAAAGCTGAACTAGGCCCCGCACATTAGCTAGTTGAATAGCTACCACTAGCTAGCACCGGCAGCTTGTTCATGATCTGAGCTAGGCTCGGGAGGCAATTAGTTAGGCCACCAGCCGGTAAAGCCTAAATAGGCTCGCACGTTAGCTAGTTGAATAGCTACCACTAGCTAACGCCGGCAGGCTCCGGCAGCTAGATCCGATCACGTGCCACAGAAAGGGCTACAGGGCCACAAGCCGACAGTGATGACAGTCGACAGGCCGGCCCAGTACTCTAAAATACTCTAGTGCAACTCTACGGATCTCCCAGACTCCCCCCCGCAATGCAAGACTGCACGCGTACGCCTCGGTGGTTCCGGTGACAGTCCACACATTCGTATCCGCCCTCCGCCTTTAGCCGAACTCTGCGGATCTGCCAGGACCTTTCTCAGGATAACCACCATGATAGTCACCAGTACGCGTCGCGTTAGCTCTTTTTCTGTCGGCAGAGCACCGATGTCACTTTTGAGACGGGTTGCACGCGACAATGGGCTTCAGAAGATGTAGAGGGCGCCGATGAACGACTCTCATGGTCTCGCAGCACGCTCTGACTCAAGGAGACCTGGACAACGTGGACTCCGTGATGCGCGAGGATACTTGTAAGAAAATGTGCGTTGCTGAGCATTCTCAGTTGGTCGAAATTCACTAGAACAGCGTATAATTAGCTTCGTTGACAACTTCGGAATACGCAAGATGATGCAGCGGTCAATAGACAACCAAAGGGTACCGCCCCTGCTGCCGGGTACCACATTACTCTGCTAGCAGCCTGGTATTATGCTTCACCTCTCACCCCTTCTCACGTCCTTCTGTTGAGGTGACACGTGATATCTAGATACTAGCCCGCTCGCTCCCTGGCGCAAGTATGAGCTATCATCCTTTTTGGTAGCTGAATAGATCGATCACAGATCACGCGTTGTGCGTAGGCCTGCGATTCCTTCGCTTCGAACATCTCGTCGATTCTCTTTCTGAACGCGCAAGATCGGCCGCAGATCCGGTTGTCCGGGCCATTTTGCCAGGCTGCGAGCGCGTGTATCATTAAGTAATGCCTTTGAGGCCAGTGTCGCGATGAACGCAGTGTCCCCGATTAGTCTTCTGAATCTCAGTCCTCTCATGCCTCTTCGATACGTGGCTGGTCAAAAGTTGTTGTCCGAGGGTCTCATCTCTGCAGTTGCGTTCAACCCATCTGGCGATGTTGTGGCCTACGCAAGTCTTTCTGGCGAGGTGAAGTTATGGGACATAGAGAGCAGCGTGCCGCTATTCGTTGTGCGCGCGAAGTCACCCATTCTATGTCTCGCCTGGTCCTCCAGTTTCAATATCATGTGCGGGTTGGAGAACGGCACAGTTGCGTCCATCTCTTATGACGAGTCGGTGGGTATGTGGTGTCTCGGAATGTCCGTTGTTACTGACCGCTTTATTGCCAGGAATTGTCTATCTCAGGATTTGCTGCTCATGAAGGCCCACTGGAGTCCATCGCGCTGGCTAACGACAGTATAGAATTTGCTACTGCAAGCCACGAAGAGGTCCGCGTGTGGAGGGCCCGAGGTACAATGATCTGCCTCTTTGTTCAAGTCTTCTGATTTCAATCCGGCTATTGGTAGGCAGCTGGCACCTTCACAGTGAGTTGACAGATCCTCCCACCAATGGCCAGAGCGCTCGAAGCCCAGTTATTGTGACTTCCATTGCATGGCTGAATCGATCCAAAGAGGGGGCATGCTTGCTCGTGTTGTACATGTATCACGGGGTGATGTCAGCGATTTCGGATTGATGTTCACCAGTAGAACTGACCCAACTCCCCAGCATATGGAACGTAGAGACGAGAGAGGTACTAAGGGCGATTGCGATATCGACTCCAATTGCCGCTGCCCACCTGTCTCCCGATAAGCGGAGCCTCGCCATATCCAACCTTTACTCTGGTTTTGATGTTTACAACGTCGAAAAGAGTGTACCCTTTTTGACATTGCAACATGTAATGGGTCAAAGCGTTGCCACACCCGTTCTTTTCGTGCACAACGGGCGGGCTATCTTAGGAGGCAATGCCTTGGGACAGGTAAACCTCTGGGACTCGACCACTGGGCGTCACCTCCATCTACTATCTCACATCAGTAAGTACGATATACCTCGCAGATTTGTGCGATTGAATGCTCACCTCAAGTCAGATTCTCCGTCCGTGCTGGCCGTCGATGTACGCGATCATACGCTCTTGTAGCTCTTCGAAAGCATTAGCTAATGCCTATGCGCAGGCGTATGACGACAAGATCGGGGATCGCTTTCTTATAGCCACAGGTGCCGTTGAATCGCTTGCGTTATCATACATCCAACTATGGCACACGGAAGAAATATGTGCGTGTAAAAGAGTGGCCCTTTGGTGGTCATCCCAGCTCATATTCGCGCTCTAGGGCGCCGCGAAAGTCTAATGCGAAATCTCCGCCCTGACGTTTCCACTGAAGTATGTTCTTGCTCTGTTTCGTTGTGGCAGGGACTCGTATACTGACACCCGTACCGCCGGTCACAGAAGGTCCTGCTCTTACTCACATCACTGAGTTTCGCCTTTTTGGCTTTCTGCATTTACTGCTATCATGTTCGATATGCTTGACCGTACTCCTTACACCTGCACATCTGGATCCCTATCAGGACGTATAATACTGTATAATAAGGACTGCGCTCGGGTAGATGGTCATCCAGTGGGCCAAACGGCCCGTGTTTACCGGCGCGCCGCTACTTATGATATATATCGTACGCGAGCCGCAGCCTTTGTCTGAGTCGATGGCGCATAACCAACCTATAAGCTGACCTCACCCGTCCCGGACTACTGTATCAGACACGACAAGACAACGATCATTGTAACACTGAGTTTCTCGTACTTCAGTCCTCGGGAGCCATTTCTAACGTCAATGGCGGATTCCACATCTCAATTTGGTCGTGATGGCCTCAACAACCTCTGGGAAGAGATGGAGCGACGGATGGGGTCTTTAGAGGATAAACTTAGTGAGCGGGAGAAGGGTTTTGCAGATCTAGGGAAAGAAGTACGCAATTTCGAGGCTGAAGTGGTAATTATACGCGTTTGGCACACACACAACGACTCGCTGATGATCAGAATCATTGCAGGAACTTTACAAGAAGTCGCATGAAGATATCGAGGAGTTCGTCAAATCCTTACTGGATCGACTTGATACTTTACAGAAGACCGTGGCAACGTCGAGCGGATCCAAAGACGGTGAGTGAGCTACGCCTCCTTACCGCTCGGCGTGTCTGAGATCTCTTACCTCAGAACGCCTAAACGATTTAGAGTCTCGCTTGGATGAGGCCCTACGAGTCGCTGAAGAGAACTGGTCAAAACATCAAAACAAACCGAGAGACATGATTACGCTTCGCGGGTTTTCGTTGCGCCTCAAAGCACTCGAAGTAAGCCAGAGTACTCGCTTGGACGCGATACAAACAGAGCTGGGCACCATCAAGACGCTCTACAGTCAGTTGCAAGACCGCCTGACGAGTGTAGAATCGAAGGAGGTTCTCCGCGACGAGCGCACGACGCACGTACTCGAGGAATTCAAACACTTGCAGGGCCATGCACCCACAGGTCCTGGACGCCCTACTCTACAAGACGAAGTCTCCGCCCTCGTATCTTCGCTCTCCATGGCTCCATTAACTCATTCTGCCTCTCTTCAGAAATTGATCGATGTCGAAGAATCCTCGAACTCTCAGCAACTGGTCGATGTCGAAGAATCCTCAGACTTTCAGATCCCCAGGCCAGGGCTTAGTCTGGCATTAACATCTGGTACAGTCGTTGCGGCGGAGCGATTGTGGAGAGCGGCCGTGCATGGCGTCAATATTCTTGAGCACATTGATGGTAGTCGGATTGCACTACATCAAGTGTCGCGTCGTCTCAGAGGCGGGTGGGATGCAATTCGCTTTTGCGTTGCGAACGGCTTTCGGGTCAGACCACACGATCCTGATTCGGTGAGTTATAGCAAGATACTCGTAATGCCCGTACCAAACTCGTATCTGCAGGCTTTCGATACCAACTCAAATTTCACCATCGGCGGTGGCGATAACACTGATGATGATCGATCTAGTCATTTCTTGCATGTCCGCCGGTTCAGCCGCAGCGACATTCTCCTGAGGTTCTTTTGGATTTTTGTCCTTGTACTTACTGCCATCCTTGCTTACCGCTACCGTGC
>MU277320.1:0-14006 GCA_022160305.1 Artomyces pyxidatus | reverse complement strand
GCGGTTGGGATACAATTCGCTTTTGCTTTGCGAATGGCTTTCGTGTCAAACGACACGATCCTGATTCGGTGAGTGATAGCAAGATACTCGTAAGGCCGTACTGAACTTGTATCTGCAGGCTTTCGAGACCGACTCAAATTCCGACATCGGCGGCGGCGATAACACTGACGATGATCGTTCTAGTCGTTTCTTGCATGTCGCCTGGTTCAGCCGCAGCGACACTCTCCTCAAGTTCTTTTGCATTTTTGTCCTTGTACTTACTGCCATCCTTACTTACCGCTGCCGTGCGTGGGCATTTCCCTGTTTTTGGTCTCCTCCCACATCAAAGAACACGACCATCTGGCAATCGATGCAGAACGAATGGCTCGGAGGCAGGGTCAGGGTGTTGATGTAATATCTCTCGGTGTCCGCGCACTCGTCGCTCAACTTACCCCTTACTTACTGATAGCGAATAACATGTAGAATACCAGGCTTATGATACAGGAACTCGTAAGACATATAGTCGTAGCTAGATATAGGTCAGGGACCAAAGGATGGATAGTAACAGTACAACCAGCGCGGGTACAACAGCAGAGGACGCCGACAGTGCCGGCACCGCCAGTGCCGGACCAACGTCTTCTTCCCATTGATATTGCCCGTCTTCAGAGACACGGAAATCGACCAGTCGCAAGCCGACGAACTGGACCCTGACATACGGTGTTCTCCCTTCAGCATAGTCGTCCGGTGGACATTTCTTGAATGCCAGTCGGAATTCGGGGGTTGTAGTCATATCAAGCCCATACCTGAGGACAGTTTTAGGTCAAGACCCGCATCAGCTACAGTGAAGTACGTACTCCGCAAGGTAATGGTAGGCTAGATTCATAGCAAATATGTTCTTCCATGCCAGAGAACGGTTGACGGTGAATACCTTATCGAAATAGTGGTGGTCCTGCAAGCAATGTTCAGATAGTGCGATTGAAGAAACATGATGTAAGCTCACTTCGTTATTGATGATTTTGTTCCAGAAACGGGGCGAGCTCGAAAAACACTGGTAGCACGCGTCCTTCGACGCTAGAAGTGACATTTCCTGCACGTCGTCCTCTCTAGCCCCATCTAAGGGCAGCGTGAACCTCAGTGGTTGACCTACTGCACGATCGCGACTATGCCCGACGTAAGCACGCAGGGAGAAGACGAAAGATTGAAACGCGCACCGCTTGCGATCACGGTACGAGAGCAGGAGCGCGAAGATGTTCTTCCAATATAGCTCGTGATCGGAGGTAAATGCGCGGAAGGTCTCGTGATCCTTGGGGGAAGTCAGTATCAGCACGCAACGTATTGGGAACTACGCACCTCCTTAGATATGACATATTGCCATATCTTCTTGTGGTCAAGGACATCGCGTGGACGGGGGGGAGTTAGGTCAGGGACCAGGCCGGTAGCAGTAGCAAATGGAGGGCCGTGTCTGAAGAGGTGCAGACAGCCAAGTGACGTCAGCTCGTCCTGGATGACTTTCATCTTCACTATGCGAATTTTAGCATGCTCGTCGGTTAGCGAGATGAGGTGGTCGGGGATCGTGTTGATCGAGTCAGTTTGATGCTGGAGCTTCTTGACCGGCAGATGGCTAGAAACGCTGAGACTGGTCAGCATGACTGACACAAGAGATGATCGTACGTGGCGGGGATATGAGCGGGGATACGGACAGTTCTCTGAAGGTGAGTCCAATTTATATGACCATTGGCCGTAGGCCTAAGAGACCTCGAAGAACTCCCCGTCATAAAGGTCGACGTCCTGATAATTGTTAGCCATCTCCTTCACCGTTCAGATTGACAATCCTGGAATTCATTGGTCAAGAGAATCGACAGAACTGTGCTTAACGGACCTTTCGCTAAATCATGGCAAAGCTGCTTTGGAATCCGCGGTTGATATTGTCCAGGGTGTCCCCGTGTGGCATGGCCGGCCCTGTCGTCTGCAAGGTCATTACCCCCTTTCTGTCGAGGGCCACCCAAAAGCGACGCTGGAAAGGCGACTACGGTCCACGCTTGCTTGTTAACCGTTAGACAGAAAACAAACGGGATCCGTTGCAGGACACAGTGACATTACTGAATTGCAAGTGCCGCACTTTACATGAGAGCAAGCACCTGCCCTTGCGCGCGAAGTGGGCCTCTGCGCATATCGTTCGAAAAGGGTTGCTGGGTATGAAGGACGGAACTGAGTGTGATAGCGCCGGCGGCAGCTGGAGAGTTGCGTACCAAGCTTACAGTCACACAGGCGCCGCCGACGGCTCTTCCGACGTTCCACCCCACACCCCAAATTTCGCTTTGTGGTGTTTTGATCTTTTGGAGCTCGTATACATCCGGCTATGTCTAGTAGAGCATACTCGAAGCATACTGTAACTCAGATATTTACTGCTGCGGCAGGCCACGAGGGCCTTGGTCCGCTTGGTCATCAAGCGTGTATGCATCACGTGCGATCGACGGAGTCTCTGACCCGAGCGTCGTCCTCGCTCCCTTCTGAGGATCACCACAGTCTCTTTCGTCCTCTTCTAAGCTGGATTTACGCACCCCGACATCGAACCTCCCAATCGATAATCGTGAGGACTTCCTACACTCTAGATTTAGCCATGACGGGAGTGGTGAGACTCCGATCGATGGCGAGGGCTCGAGTTGTTGCCGACGAAAGTCACTCGGTCGCTGGCTTGTCTCGAGCACGGTAAACAGGCTATGTTACGATCTAATCCTGCTTCGTGGTTTGGCCTCACTGACTGCGACGACCCGCAGCCTATAAGAGGTGATGTCCATCGACCCGTCGTATCAATTGCTCGTCGAGATTTCCCGCTGATTTTTCTCGAAGCGCGGCTTCGCAGTACTGTCTTCCGTACCGTCATTGTCTAGGTAATGACCTACGCTGTGTGGGCTGTCTATCTTGTGGTATGATCTCGCTACAGTAAGTCCGTATCCAATCCGAACTCGTGCGATATCGTGCAGGCCCTGCGCACGACGCTCTCATAGCGTTGCTCATACTTACCGGTCTGAGATGACGTAGGTTGCGGCAAGAACATCGAGCTTGTGGACGCGTCTCTGCTCGGCTTGCTCTCGAGGCATCGAACGGAGGGTACGCGATGCCTACCATGGGCTCAGCCCATAGGCTCAGCCTGCGCGACGCGTGGCAAGGCGTGTGGCGCCTTTGCCGCATGGCGGGCGCTTCGGACCGGTCAAAGAACATGCTGCATATCTCAAGAGTCTCTGACGCCTTTCTTGCCTCCCACCAGCCTTCATGCCTCCAGCTCGGAACTTGAAGTCGTATACGCAAGCGGCCGACCACCCGTATTCCACCTCTATCTCTGGGCATGCCAACCCCGCGAAGGACGAAGTCATTATCATCTCCGACGATGAGGATGCCGATCCAAACCCGCCCGCGCATGCTCGTGTTCTCGACAAAGGAAAGTCATGCAGTCGGTCCGATCTCGATATACGCAATCTACAGGAGGAGGTGAAGCGCTTGAAGGACGAACTCGACAGAGAAAAAGAAGTGCGTTCTTTCCCCGCAATTGGACCCTTTCGTGGCTAACCTTCGATTTCAGGAATGCTTGCGATGGAAGATAGACTGTATTGCGTCTGATCGGAGCATGGAGCGGCTGCATGAAAAGATGGAAGCCAGGGTTGTGCGGCAAAGTCGTTTGTTCCTGCCTCGGACCTCGGGTGCTCATCATCAGCTTTCGCAGAAATCGATACCGATGTCTGCATTTGATGACATCATCCGTTGCGCTGTTTGCCACTCGACGATGTGGTCTCCATACATGTGGGTCGCATGACCGCCTGTCAGCTTGCCGTGGTATTCACTCTCGTCCAGACTCCCAGAATGTGGTCATACTTTCTGTCAATCGTGTCTGATGGACTGGTTCGGCACGATCCACGCGACTCACTTGAACGCCCACCCCGACTACGACGTTGACCTCCCTCAACAGCTCCCGGACGTCGCGGTACCTCTATATACCTGCCCCACCTGCCGAACGGTAGCACGGGCACGTCCGTGCAAGTCGTTCTTGACTGTGAAGACAGTTCAGCTTGTCAGCAAGTTTAGCCTCGAGACGGAACCCGATGGATTGGCTAAGGGAGCCGGTGCGTCAACAGCGATCATGGAACAATGGGATGGGTTTTTCGGGCGGCTTTGATTGTGGCTGTGTGCGCTGGTCGGGGATCGGGAGGTTACCTGCGATGGTCGGGTGTTCGATTTATATGTGCTAGATACGATTATGCGCTCGATGTCTATGCAGTATGCCTTATGACCTTGAATAAATACTTGGAATGAGAGCCGACTTCATGAACTCGAGGCTATGAAGAAGCATCTACGTTCTAGGCCCACCGGCGATCGCGGGGCCTCGGCCCGATCGGTCAGATCCACATCTAGATCATCCGTCGTCGCTCCGAGGTCGTGCTCGGCAGCCCTGGCCTGCCATATCTTACTCGACTACTTGCACTCCCCCAACAGTAATGAAGATGTGAGTACGACCTAGTATTGACGCTTAGAACGGACCATACACGTCTCGCTGGCTCCGACTGAGGTTGCGTGCCCGAGAGGTGCACGTACATCCAGATAGCAATACCCAGGACGTCGACGAAATCTCCTCAGTTACGGTCCGGCCGAGCGTGTGCCACGCTGTGCCACGATGATTCTTTGATATTCAAGTCCCAGATTCAACAAAGCGGCTTTCTTTCTGCAGGACATTGTGACTGACGACTATCTCGTGCAAATACAGCGCTGGCCCGGCCTCTTGTTTCGCCCTCTAACGCAATCCCTTTTCAAATGCAACGTGCGGCAACTCAAAGGGAGGCCATAGAGCTCGGATCCGGTCTTTGGGACTCGTATGAATGTGGGCTTGTTCGGACGGGAGCACTTCCCGGAATGCGGAGCTTCTTCGCGAACACATGTCGCTGGCCTTTTTTCTCCCTCTAATGCACTTGCACTCTTTGTCCAAAGTCATCTTATGGCGAGTCTTTGGAAGTCATAGAGCTCGTATATGGTGTTTGGAGCACGTACAAATCGGCCTTTGTTCCGCACACACGGAAGCTCTCCCCGGACGCATTCAATGCACCTTTTGACTGTTTGACAGGCGACCTTCACCCTTTCTGAAAGAATGTCTTAGATCCTTTCATTCTAAAGCAGATCAGTTCTAAAGCAGATCAAGGCCTCACAGCTCGACTTCGTACGTGATAAAAGCTCAGTTCCTCGCTCACCGAGCCCTTCGTTCCTCGAACACCCCATATTCCCTACTCCGTACACATCGGCGGTCTCGTTCATCTCCCACAAACATGTCAGAGCACGGTCAGAACGACAAGCAAGACAGGTCGGATGGCGCCTGGTTGGGAATGGTGAGTGGGCACTCTCGGCTTTCTGATCTCCTGTTCACCGAGATATTCCCCCAGCCTGACGGCAGTACGAGATGGGTGCCATTCGCAGGAAACGAATCTGGTGGACTTAAGCCGTTGTATACCCACGGTGAGGTCTTGCACGCAATCAGGAGCTGTGAGTAGCTGGCGACTTTTAATATGAGGACTCCGATCAATGCTGATCTTTCGTGTAGTAGAAGGCTTCAGTCGCTCGATAGATGAGATACGGCGCGATATCCGTCGTCACGATTCAGCTCAAGCGTCGTTAGGATCAAAGATCGACCGTATTTCGCAGGCCATCGACAGCGAATCCCTCGGCAAGAATGCCGCCATCGCCGAGCAGATCGACAGACTCGTCCAGAACGCCGAGAATCGCCGTTATGGCTCGTTCGATGCCTTGTTCACCGAGGTTAAGCGCGAAGTACACTTCCTCAAGTCAGACTTAATGGTTGCTCAAAGCGACAGCAAGGGTCTTCGGATGCTCGAAGACGACTGCAATGACATGGACCGCCGGGTGAGTGAGATGGAGAAGTTTGCACGGGCGTTGAGGCTTGACGAGGAGCTCGTCCGACTTGAGATAATGAGGGTCTCCTTATCCCGAGTCCTCAAAGAAGCAGACGGTCTGGTAGCTCGCAGGCTCAGCGTAGGCATGACGCGTCGCTTCTTCATCGTGTCGATGGTCATCATCTTGGTATTGTACTCCTTGATCAATTATGTACTTCAGCTCACTGATATGGTCCTCAAAGTTGACGAGTTATAGTAGACTACATAGTGGATCAAACGTCTTCTCACTCGTAGCTACTCCTAGACCGGCAATGTTTATTCCATTCGGCCGCACAGCCACGCCCCGCTCTATACCTGACGTCAGATAGCTGATCAGCTTCCACGGAGTCTTGCAGCGACTTCTCGGGCTTCAAACATTCGTCCAACCACCTCATGAGAGAGGCGGGATACACTCACACCCGTTCTTTGGCGCGATGAGTCACTGACTCACCGACCTTGGATGGCTCATGGCTTCCTGCAATGCGCGGCGTGCGTCAGCTAGCGAAACAAAGGAACAAAGGTGAGCTAGTCCTACATATACTTTCACTGACTGACCTCGCGGTGCTTCTCGCGTGTTTGTGTTCTCTCATGGTACCTCTACAGGTTCGCGGCCGTCGCGGCGGCAAAAAGAGGCGACCCCGAACTCAGGATGAAGATTCACACTATCATCAACCGTCGGGACCACAATTTGCCAGGCGCTTCGTCCGGTACCACCACTATGAGCACGAGTCGAGAAATGAGGTGAGCGTCCATCTTCATTCTGTACGCTGGCTGGTAGCAGAACGCGCTCACTATCAGCACGAACCATTCCAGCGCCGCTTCTCGCGTGGATTTCATCCGTATAGCAGTCCTGACCATGAATTGAGGAACGATGTGAGTTTTCGTGTTAACTCTGTCCGCTGACTGACCAGCGAACGTTACTTTAGGCAGCACATTACATCCAGCGCACAGAGCGACTACCGGCTCCCTACCAAGACTCGTATGACGACCGTCTGATCGAGACATTTGGACTCACTCTTCATCGCGCTGCTAATGAATTTCGCTGCCAAGTAAACGTTGACGGGATGTCCACCAATCCTACACAATCTGCTAGGAGCACGGAGGTTAGTCGGCTCTGTCTGTGAGGTTCTGCTGACCATCGCGTCGTGATGTTCAGGTTGGGGGGGTCCCGTTCGGCCGCGACTACGACGCGTCCGTCGCTGGCCACACCGTCGACCCTCGTCCACGCTCGAAAGTAAGCGGGATCGCCTCCAATCCTACACGATATTCTGGGAATGGAGAGGTCAGTCGGCCGTGTCTGTGCGATCCTGGGGCTCACCGAGCGAGATGATCAGGTCGAGAGGGCCCCACCCGACCGCGCCCACGCACCGTCCGACGTCGACTGCATCGTTGACCATCGTTCAGGCTCGATAGCAGACGTGACTATGGTTCCCCACCATCCCGCACAATACTCCGGCAGCACAGAGGTGCGTCTTCGTCATCACGTATAACTACCTCTCACCACACTGGGTATCAGGTCGGAAGAGTCCCGTTCGACCGAGACCACGCCCTGTCCACCTGCGCCGGCGGTCCAATCGTCGACCCTCATTCCGGCTCGAACGCCGACGTGGCCATGCTTTCCCGCGATTCCGCGCAATATTTGGGCGATGTAGAGGTCACTCTTCCCGCACTCTGTTATGCCGCTCACCCCGAAATAACTTAGGTCGAGAAGGTCTTGTCCGGCTGCGACCCCGCCGCCGGACATACCGTTGACCCTTGTCCACCCTCGGATGTGATCGGAATCGCCACCAATCCTACACAATATTCCGGGAGCACGGAGGTCACCGCGCAAACTGATAAGGCAGAGAGGGTCCCATTCGATCGTCATGCAGCGGAGCAACCTGTCTTGCAAGTCAGCAACTCAGTGAGTCGTACTGGTGTGCATGATTGCTGCGCAGTCTCCTCATGGTGAAATCCGTGGCCGGCAGGGCGATGCTGTAACGTCCCAGGCGACAGAGAGCATGTCCCAGTATATGGTTTCGGATGAAGAGTTTGACAAAATGGAGCTCCTATATCCGGAAAGCGATTCCGACCAAGAAGTTGGTATACCGTGTCTTGTAGACGCACCGTGCGATAGGCACTGAATGGTTTCAGGGTAGTACAGAGTTGGCAGGAGACACTCAACTCGCCATGCAACCTGTCCAACCCGATACAGCGGTAAAGACATCATTTTTCTTCGTGATGCCTCCAATTGACATCCAGAGAATAGCTTTGATGTCAGAAGAAAACCATCCGATCCTCGGCGAGCTGCGCGAACTGACCGGGACCTACACAGACAAGGTACGAACTCTGAGACAGATATCGTCGGAGCTCTTAGCGTTTTGTGAACATTTTGACAATATGTAGGAGATAAGAGTTTCACAGCTATCGCATAAATAGCAAGGCCCTTTCCACCTCTTCTTTTCCTTTCATATATGTAGCAGTGCGTGTCGATAGATACACCCCGTCTCTCACTCAGAATATGCAAGATCCCAGTCAGAAATGAAACCCTCATGCCATCGTCGCTTGATGTCTCTCCGTTCGCACCACCCGATCTCCTCCCACCTACGCCGTCGCCACCGTCACCATCTCTAGGCCGCCACCGTCTCACCTGCCTCGTGGGTGCGACCTTGAACGCGAAGGACGTCGGTGTCAATCCTTCGAGCACCCAGGATAATGCCGTGTGTTGACGCGTCCGAGTCTGAATTGATCCGTCTGCAGGCGAAGATAGCTTAGGAACCAGAAGTGGGCGGCGGGGAAACACACGCACCGAACGTATGTCAGATAAAACGTCCATGAACCAAAGGCTGGCGACGTCCGTGCGCAGGAATCGCTTGAACGACTCTTTGGCGAACGGGCAGTACCCCGGGACCAAAGCGATGTTCCTAGTACGCGATTTGAGCAGCTATCTACCGCACGTCAATCAGTTCTCGAGCACGGGAAAAGGACATATACCGGCTCTGAAGGGACGTCGACGCGCGCAGCCTCTTCGTTTACGGGTGACCCATTCTGAGCGCCGGGAGGCATGGCGGACTTGTATGCGTTGAGTCGCTGCAAAACTTGCAGAAGCTCTTGAGGGTGAGAATCGCTCTCTTGCGATGATCTTTGGACATGTTCTTGAGCTTGCTGGTAGTCCGACAGGGACTGCTCCGAAGGCAAGATGAACTAAGAGGTAGCACGAGGGTCACGTGTTGGCTGACAGTGGCATGTGGCATGCCTGGCGTCGTCGCTCTGACTCTGAGCTCTCGTCGTCGCTGTTCACTGTCACTGTCAGTGTTGCTGGCCTCGTCGACACAGTTGATACGGCGCTCAGCTTCCACTCTCACCAAACTATTGCCTCGAAGACCACCTCGTCGACTCCAGGACAATCATTGTCTCGCTGATGTTGAGATTGTGGACCCCTGGCGCTGTCCAGTCGGAACGCAGGCAGAGACATTTCGAAGATGGTACGGCACGGTGCCATTCGTGCGACTGCGTAGAAACCGTTTTGCTTGGTCTGTCCTTCTTCGCCCGCATGTTGATACTGTATCGCACTGCTCATTTTCCAGTGGGACCGCAGGCAGCGACTGCGCTTTTGGGCGCCGAGCGGGGCGACTCGTCGCCAACCCTCTCCGCCACCCGTGCAGTGAACCTACTGAAGGCGAATGCCGTTCACGGCTTCTGTTCAAGTTGTAGGTTTGTTGCGTCTGTCCGTTATCGATGGACTCTTGACGCTATCAGCCTTGGTGAAGACGCTCCACCTCTGGGAAGTTGCGCTCCCCGCAGAATGGAGTCACCTTCACCTCTACCACTGCCAAAGAGTCTGACGTCCAACTACCGCCCGCAAGATACCTCGACTGCGGGCTGCAATTCCCAAGCTTTGGTCCTCCCCCACGAACGCTTTAACATGTGCAGCAGTCAAACTTTCTTTTACTGCATTGGCCACACCGTCTGGTAATGTGACGGCCGTCTGGTCAAAGCGTGTTGATGTCATCCAGCAGAGAGGATGCCATCGGACGCTCACGCGGGCCCAGACTCCTCTACCTAAATGGTCTCCTCTCCCGCGACAAAACTCCCGCCTCTTCCCTATCCCCATCTTCCTCGTTTCCGCCGTGCACTCTCCTCTTCGCAAGTCTTCGTCGGCTCGCCTACGCATCTCCTGTCACACACCCCATCACATTTAGCTGGCACTCGCGGTTTCGGTGAACACGATCGACCCGATCGAAGCTGATCAATAGGGCTCGTCTGTATTCCGGCGCGTGATTGAGATCACGAAGTCGGCCATGAAATATGGCCAAGTAATACTGGTCCCGGGACATGCTGCTTAGGACTGTCGGGCCGCATGCGATACGGTGACCACCGTGGCTCTGGACCGGGACAGGCGTAGACGGGGCACAGAGACAACGCGAGGCACACCGTCCCGGGTCGACGATCTACTTACGCAGGTTTGGTTTTATACGTTTGTCTACATCCCGATGAGAAGCGAAAGTATCGGAAAGGTCACGAATTACCACGGGGGTATGCTGTCGCCCCGGCGGCCGGGGGCTTGTGCTGGTGAGCTCGATTTCGGTGTCCGGCTTTCTTCGGTGCTGACTTCTCTGCAAGGTTATCGGGAATTCCATGTCTGTGCCCCACACCATGACCCAATTCCCCTCTTTCGCCGAATTCACGCGTGGACTGCCCTCTTTCAGCCTTCCAGGACACGTTGAAGAGCAAGATTCACGCGACAGGAACGTCATAAGCCGTCTTGTTGTATCAGGCGACGGGGCATCGGTCCTAGCGCAGGATCCGTCGCCCAAGACTAACATAGCGGCGGACGATAGGCTCGAAGAGGTGCGTCGTGTACATATATCAGCAGCATCGTCACTCACCGATACGTTTTGCCAGGGAACGTCTTCTGCGGCCACAGAGCAACGACGTTCAGCGCCGCGCGCTCCGCCGAAGAACGACGAAGCGGCTACTACGACGCACAAGGTTCTTCACCATTTTCCTTCGCGTTCTCGCTAAGCTGATCAGCTACAGAGCGAGCTCGTGTTCCATAACACGTTCGCTCCTCCGTCTCCGCAGGCCCCTCTCTCTGGCGGAGCTTTGGCCGGGAACTTTCGCTTCGTGTACGTGGCGATTCAAGGCGAGAACGACGGATGAAGGGAGGAGGTGAGTTCGATTCTGTTTGATTCCGTCTCAGGCTTGCATGAGGCTAACATCATTGTAGGTAGTCGAAGACGTGTACGAGAGGTGTCGTCGCGCGGCGCGCTGCAATTCTGAATGTATCTAGTGTATTAACGAGGTGATATGGCTACACTTTGACTTTACTCAACAAGACCATCGCACGCGCTCGACACGCGCATTATAGCACCCGCCGTCCCCATGCCGCGGCCTGAAACCCGCGCGTCGATGTCCACACTTCGCCACAACTTTGAGCTCGAGCGCACCTTTTATCGGTGGCGATCTACGAAAGCGTCAACATAGAAAGAGGGATTGATTTGAGTATCCGGTATCTAGAGCGGGGGAGCTGAACGACTTGGCGTACGCAGGGGAAAGACGGGATAGTATCCATGAGTGTCTAGCTAGGGCGAGTAGCTAGGTAGCTAAGGTACTCAGAGTAGCTAGGGCAAGTAGCTAGGCAGTCTAGCTAAAGTACCCACAGTAGCTAAGGCGAGTAGCTAAGGCGAGTAGCTAAGGCGAGTAGCTAGGCAGTTAGACTCTAGTTCTAGCTAAGGTACTCTGAGTTAGCTAGGGCGAGCTGTGTGCACGTGACTCGGGAGCGCGGGAACTTAGAGACAGTGACGAAGCGTTTCGCAGCGAGCGACGATGGCCTCAGCAGTACTTGAGCTATCGGCGAGCGACGCACTACACACTTTCCTCTACATCTCGGAGACCGTCATCTCTGGTGGAGAGCAGGCAGGAGGCGATCAGGCGGGCATAGTGGTACCGATGGGCCGATCCGGAACGCTAGGTGAGTAACGGTAGTCGATGAGCCTGCGCCTCGAATAACTTCGCGTGCGCGTGCGCGCCCAGTCTACATTCGCAGACAGACCCCTTTCAGCATCTCACGAGTTATGCATTGCCTCGGTAGGCGAAGGAAGACGACCCACGGCCCCGATGTCATCCGGGACAGCATGCGCTTTGCATAGGTTACGACGAGTTAGTAGCCTGCGCCCAGGCAGCCCCATCGCTTCCCTCCCACATTCCGACTCTCAGCACATTCAGCTTTTCTCCCGGTTGCCCATGGCTGCGCCCGCTGTCCCAGCCACTACCGCTGCCGTTCCCGTCACCGTCGTCTTCAGGATCGACCTCGTTCATCCGTCCATCTGTCCAGCAGATGCGCGCTCATCGTCACGGGTACTCGAGTTGGACATCATCGTCGCAAGCTCGCGAGTCTGCGATCTCACTATCCGAAGTCATCGACGTGGCGAGGGGGTTGCGGAGTTCGGCGCGGGCATTTTGAGAACCCTGACGGTTCTGAACCCCGAGGGCATGTCAATGTCGACGCGGCGAGTGATGGCGCGAGAGGTATGTCGATACCTGTGCCGCTTCAATGCTAACCTTCAACCCACTGACTCGTCCTTTTCTTACTAGGCGAGCGAAATGGTGCATCGTTTATCGAAACGACAGACGAGTGCGAGGTCCACCGAAGATGGCCCGCGTCAGTGCGAGCGCCGCGGACATCATCGATCCTGGTGCGAACCGAGCAGAGGGATGAGACGGGAAGATGCGCGCGACGAGGCGCAGCAAAGGGATCGCGCGTGCGATCCCGTATGGTATGTGTTTTGTGGAGCGGGGTACTTATGTGCACAGGACTAGTTGTAGCGGCCATTAGCTAGCCCCTAGCTAAGCGCTAGCTAAGCGTTAGCTAGGGTCTAGCTAGGTCCAGTTAGAGGTTAGCTAGCCTCTAGCTAGGTGCTCCGTGTTAGCTAGCAAAGGTGACAGCTGTCTTGACCTTAGCTAATCCGGGGGGAAGCTGGTTACCGTGGCGCGGGGCGAGGTGCCTACCCGCCCGTCGTCGATCAATCAATCGACTTTGGAAAAACGGCGGACTTGCTCGATAGATACAGTGTGACATGGGCTCCGCGCCTCTCGCTCCTACATTTGTGGACGCTCGTTCATGTTACCATGTCCCTAATATAATGTTGGAGCTTTCTCGAAGCTCTTCCAGGCTCCCGCGAGTGAACCAACGAGTCGCCCAAGCAAGGGTTTTCCTTTTTCTGTAATCCCGATCTCATCTTTCTCTTCTCAAGTTCCGTCTAAGAATTGTTATCGAGGAGTTTTCGCTCTGGTGGTCAATTCTCAAACGACGGAATCATACTTTCCTTTTTGTTTTCTAACCGAGAAAAGGCGTCGTACGTCAGAAACCTTTCTGCCTTGGAGAACTCATAGTTTTCTCTTTGTAGTGCGGGGAAAAATAGGCAAGTCTTTCTTTACAATTTCTCTGGCCAGTGCCACCACAAATAGGTTACTTTTTGTTCGTCCTTTCGCGCCGAAAATAGGCAACGCTTCACGAACCTTTTTGGCATCGGAATGAGGTACCTTATCCGTCCAGTTTCGCCGACAGAAAGGGTCTTTGTTTCTCGGGATTGTCTGTCACAGAAGATCGAGTGTAAAAGTTCCCTTATGCTACCCGGGAAAGGCGAAGAAAGGTCTCCCATGGCTGGGACATTTACGCTCGCGAATATGTTTCTCTTTGACCAATTATTCACGGCCTGAAATGGGTAACTCATCCTGTCCTTGTCTTCCCTGCAATACCCCGAGAATACTGTACCTTTAGCGTCTCCTTTGCAATGCAGAAAAGGCTTGACGTTGCCTCCATTTTCACGGCCTGTTCTCGGTCATCAAAGACTTCATTTTCCACCTCGTAATATCCTCAATAAATGCGTGGGAAATGATAATTTCTAACTCTGTTTTCCCTCGAGCAGTAGCCGCGTCGTAGTTATACCACTAATTTGGATTCTCTTTCATTTTCCGATCTGCGCACCTGGCCCCTTGCACCTTGTGTCGCCCGGAGTCGCCGATCGGCGTCGGGCGAAGACAGTGACTTGCTATCTGGCCTAATATTGCAGGTTTCTGCGCTGTACCGCCGCAGAAAACGCCTCGAGTGCTGCT
>MU277319.1:0-21817 GCA_022160305.1 Artomyces pyxidatus | reverse complement strand
TGGTGTGCATCCACCACGATATGGTGTGGGAACCTGCCCAAATGAGTGATGATCAGCCTCAAGAGTGTATAGAATGCAAGATACAGTGAGATCTCACTCTGAACTGTCCCAATCGAGAGAGTAATTTCCATTTTTACAGTTAATGGTGAGGGTTATGAAGAAAGTGTCGGAAGATCTGGAATCAGCGGACTTGGGGCTACAGAAAAGGTTTTCAGCCCACAATGGAAATTTCCCACGCCACGGTGCCCTGTAACCTCGCGCAGAGACGATAATGATGTTTTGGAAAGACGCACTCACCTCTGCGTCCATCGAAATTGTCATGCCATGGCATGCCAAGAGGCTTCTTAGGCACAGGTACCAACCCGAGGGCCAAAACTGACCCTGGCTGATCCGGGGTTAATCAAATGTCTTCGGTTGCACACGGGATTGAACCCAGGGCCGCCGGAAAAAGCTCCGGACCGTCCCGGGCTCTCAGCAGCAACGCGAACCCACTACACCACAGGACTGTTGAGAGCAGTGTACCTCTAATAGCCCTCATTAGGTTGGCCAAGCTACCTAGCTAACAATTTTGTAATCCTTCAAGTAGGCTAGGTCCAAAATCTATAGAGCAAAGGGGGCCACAGTGTAAAAAACGCGATATTGTGGACACACATGTGAGTGTAGTCAAAAATGTAGCTTTAGCTTCGGGGTGTTGTAACAAAGCTAGTCCAAGGTTGTAACACTTGAAGCAAACTTAGGTCCATCTTCAAAATTCCATAGCAAACCTATATCTAGCTTTTACCTTTTGTAGCAAACCTAGGTCCAGCTTAAAATTCCAAAGTCAACCTATATACCCCTTTTACCTTTTGTAGCAAACCTAGCTCTAGCTTCCGGGTTTTGTAGTCAACCTATTTTCCACTTCTAACTTTTCAACCAAACCTCCCTCCGGCTTCAACATCTTGTAGTCAATGTATCTCCTGCTTTTAG
This sequence comes from Artomyces pyxidatus, assembly GCA_022160305.1. Classification (NCBI taxonomy): domain Eukaryota; kingdom Fungi; phylum Basidiomycota; class Agaricomycetes; order Russulales; family Auriscalpiaceae; genus Artomyces; species Artomyces pyxidatus. Next base: position 20,851 of record MU277319.1, on the reverse strand, counting down.
ATTTTGTAGTCTACCTGTATCCTGCTTCAAACTTTGGAAGTAAACCTACCCTGATCTTTCACTTTTGCAGTTAACCAAGTTAGACTCCACTCTACAAACAGTTGCTGAAGTGTAGGAGCTTGTAAAAAATCAGCAAAAATCCCGGAAAATTGGAGAAATACAGCACTACACATGTGAGGATGACAAAACAGGCTTGGCATGGGAACAGTTTTGAGAAAATTTGGGAAAATCCCAAAATAGTTGTACACAAGTGGCAATTTTTTTGCTGTGATGACAAATGTTTCTACTGTGGGAAAGTTTGGAAAAATAGACATAGGGCCAAAGTTACCCAAAATTCTTAAAACATTATATGCTCTTGGATCCCATTACATCACATGTACTTAGCTATAGTGGTGAGGTAATCCCATTGCAAATTATGGCCTCAATTACATATACAACAGCAAGATTAAAGTTGATGCTAATAAAATAATATCACAAATGAGGGAAGTTATTGGTATATTCGTATTGACACAAATCTGCCCATCAAACCAAAAACAAGCAAAGGGAATTGAGAAAAACTGAGAAATCGTACCTGCCATGCTTGCAATGGCCCTCACCCCCAAGTGTTGTTGAAGAACAGCTATGGTCTAGGTCATCATGTAGGCAACCTAATAACAACCTTGTGTGCAGTGGGCTATGCTGCTGGTAATTGTCGGCCCGGTCACGGCTTTGCTCTACACCGCCATTTATATCGGATGTCAAATCGACATGCGACGAAATGGTCTCGATGTGATCTGATCCCAATGTCATGCGGTCTGCCGAGGATATCTGCCCAATGGTGAATACGAAGATCCCCCGGCAGTCGTCCAATCTGGATACCGCACGACCTCAAACTGAGAGGTCGTCCAGACATCCTGCCTGGCTTCTCTCCGACATGCAGTCTTTTTTAATATATTATAATATAATTTCCGTAAAATTTATTTGAATATATTGTGTGGGTTTGCTTCAGAATGCCACATCATCGGGAAATGTGTTGATACAAAAGGCAATATATTATGTGTGGATAGTTTACAATGTGAAGAAGGAGTCCAAGGGGATGTGTGACTCATGAGGGAGATGGGGAAGCGTGAAGGTGGTAACTTGGTGGCGACACGGGAAGCTGGGAAACACATACTAGAAGCTCTCACTAATCCTAACTCTCCAGAAGCCATCCTAGATTCGGCTGTGAGGACAAAGCCCTTCCAAGATGGGTATGCAGTGCCAGAGTCCAGAGTCGGGTGACTAGAGACAGTCAAGAGGCCCGAGACGTTGCAACAGCTTAGGCAGAGTAGCAAGCAAGCCAAGTTTGAGCCTCATGATGAAGCCAGCCAATGCAAGGAATACACAGAAAGAAAATCGAGAGAGCTGAGCGACTGAGCAGGGGCAGAGACTCCCAGAGAGCGAGGACCGTGGAGAGCGACGCGCAAATCAAAGGGGGAGGAGAACGAGGGAACGAAAAGTGTTCGCTGTTCCGTCACTTCCGAGTTTAGGGCAGGTCTAAATTGACCTTGGTTGGACCACGATTGCTTGTTTTCTGCAGAGTACGGGGCAGGTACAGGGAGATCGAATGAGGTGGGAGGACGATACCAGGAGATGCCGTGTTCAGGTCATTGCGGTCTGCCAGATGTCTCTGTACGACATCCCGACGGCGAGATCCCTGGCATGTCGCGATCAGACCGTGGGGAGCTGGTCACGCGGTCTCAATCTGGCGTCACCTCAACGCGGTCGGGAGGATCTCTGGGACAGTTGGCGGTGTAGGAGGTCTTGGGTTCAATCCTGGCTCAAAGTCCGATTTTTAAATAAATTGGAATTGAAGCTTTGACCAATCAGGGAGCTTGGGCCGTGCCTGTGACGTTTGAGAAAGACGCAGACATCTCTGCGTCTTTCTTGAACGTCATCGAGTGGGGCCAGTGGCGTGGGAAAATTTCCCGTTTCGGACGAAAACCTTTTTTGTAGCTCTAATTGCGCTGATTCTGAATCAATCGACGGTTTGCTTCTAACTGTCTTCGTTCCTGCACAAAATGCAAAATACTTTCCGAGACGCAACAGTTTTGAGCAAAAACGATCACAGGCCCATTTGTTGAAGGCAGGGAAACAGTGGGTCTGTTCGGGAATCGAACCCAGGTCTGCTTGGGATCGTGGGAACCAACTTCCTGATGGGGTCACTCAGCATTTCATGATGTCGCGGAAAAACACTCCTATAATAAACGATTTAGAGAAATCGTAATTGAGTTCGCAAGCGGCCAATCCCTCTCAAAAGGCTTCTGTGGGCGCTGCTTCTTTTTCTTCTTTTTGGCCGTTGCATCACCAGCAACATTCTGTGGTGCCACCGTTGTGGCATATGGGTCAATACCTGCCTTGCGATCCTGAACGTTGTGAAGATTGCATGAGTATCTCGGTCCTTGTGGTATGGCTTTCATATTTGCCTTGGCATTTCTGTTTCCAGCAGCGCTGGGTTGCAGTGCCCTGGCGAAGGCCATACTCGTTGAATATTTCTCTGAGAGGGTGCTTGCTTCTTGGAGTAGGATTGTTATCGAGGGAAGTGTCTGATTTTCGGAAAGGTCCCAAAAGTACTGAACGAGATCATCTGTTCCCAGGTGTACTCTGCCCAAGCACCAGTCAGGAAGTAGTCCTCCAGTGACACCAAAGCAACAGGCACGTACTCCCAGCATTGAAGCATATGGCCCCGAACAGTGACATCTATCAGACGCGCGTTCTGATAGAAGTCAACTTTGTGGAAATCGGTAGGCTTCGGGCTGTTGATCGCTTTTGCCATGTACCCAAGCAATGATGGATCTGACATGCTTCGATTCCCTCCCCAGTGTATACAGCATATCCGACACAGATCAGTCTATTTTGTGTGCCAGAGCTCAAGGACCGGGCGAATGAAGCGGAGTGAGCTAAAGCTATCAAAACTTGCAGAAAGGTATTTTTTCACCTTCAGCATCCCTTCGTAACTCTTCCCGTCTCCATGAAAGAAGATCAGCCGCTTCCCCAGCGTTGTCTTTGTAATCCCGAGCTGTTTCAGGAAATCCGTTAACGCATCCTTCAGGCCTCTTGTTGAGACCTCGTTGGCACTATTCGTGCTGAGCGGATAAACAGTGGTATGCTGTTTTGGATTGATCTGGTGCTTCCGAATATTTCGTGCAAAGAGTTTGCTGACCTCAGTTCGATAGACCGCGAGATCGGGGACATACGTGACCAGAGCATCTAGCCAATGGTACGCAAACACTTTTTGCATGCGCTCAATGTCAATCTTGTCCAGGACGTCTTGTATTCGCAGCTCTCGGCACCCGCCTTGCTCGTACTTCTCCAAGATCGGCGCGAGATCAAAGGCTCCAGGTTCGCAGTTTTCCATCTTCACTGCAGTTGCGCCTGTCCCGATAATCATCTTGTTTGCCGTTCCAAGCTTTTGTTCTCGTCGGCGTGCCATGGCCTGCATGTTGTCGAAGACGACAAGGGGTGGATCGGCATCTGGTGTGGCGAAGAGCTCCTGCACCACCTTGCGTTCAGCGACGGCCATCGTCACCAGGGTCGTATGCACAGTGGAGTACGGAACACATTGCGCCAAACGACTTCTCACACGATACATAGATTGGTGCGCTTTTGTGGCAAAGAGCGAGATGCCACGGCACATCGCAAATAGGTTTGTCCACGAGTTTCGACCAAATATGAGTTTGCTGATAACACTGGTACATATCTAAGATCACATCAGCGGTCAGCCCCAACGTTGACAAGACAAGAACACATGCACAACTTCCTTTGGCCGGTAGTGCGCTGCATCTGGGGCGTCATCTACGTCCTCTGGTGGCGAGGGCGTCTCTGGTGTTGCTTCCGAGCGCAAAACATTGGAAAGAAGCTGCCAAGTCACAGGTGCGTGTCTCTTGTATTTCTCCGTCAAGCCTGCAATCGAGAATTTGCTGATAGTGTCCCAGGATACTGTTGGATCCTTCGATACAGAGCTTTTTGGCTTCCCACGCCTGCGTCAAACAGGCGCGGAAGGGTTCTCATCAGAAGGCGTGGCCATCGGTGCACCCATTTCAATATCGTCGCCTGGAGTGCGTGTAGGCTGAGAAGTACGGGCATCTTTACTAGGTTAGTAGTGTGCGCCACCAGTGATTGGGCTTCAAACTCACCATCAGCTCCATCGCCGTTGTCCAACGCCTCTTTCCGAGTTGCTGCTCACCGGGTCTTCATGTCGGGCGATGATTTCATTCACTCGCATTGCAAGGTGTTCTTCATATGTGGGATTTGGAGCCACCTCGACAGCTTGCTGCGACGTCACATTCCCAGACCTAGCACCGGCGCCACTCCCGGGCCTTTGCTGACTCGAATGACTAGCACCATCATCTACCTCCATTGGTGTGACATCCAATGCTGGCTGGGTCCACTGCTCCCACCGTGCCTTCTTTGCCTTGATTCCTCCTGCCCTAACCCAAAGACCGGCTTTCCTCGAGCACAGGTAATCGGCCTCGTCGTCCATCGTATCAATCACCAGTTGGAGCGCCCAGGTCGATAGAGATGCCTGTGAGTACTTGATCTCTTCAGGCTGTTTAGTGTCAGAGAAGTAGTCTCCGTGGCTGGGGTGACTGCGATCACTGTTCACGCTGAGGTCGTGCCCATACATCAGGTTCACAATTGTGGCCGCATTATATTTCCCTTGGCCAGATAAGAATGCTTTCAGCATTGCATGGTGAGTGGTGTTGCTCTGTGCCGGCTGAAATAGTTTGTGTAGGAATGCATCCAGTGTCCAGTCGACATCTTTGCGAATGTATGTGAGGATGTCGTCTAGCTTCTTCGCGGCGGAACGGGGTGGACATCGTGCAGGTGATGGAGCCTGAGATCAAGATGTATTTATTTTAGCTTGATGTTCTCAATGAATGCATATACATCTTTAGACTCAACTGCTTGGCTGGTGAACATTATCTTAGACAATTTTTTCGTATATCCTCGCAGCGAGGCGAGGCGACTTGGCCAGACAGTCATGTGACTGGATCTGTGGAAGGATCTTGGGATCCCGAGCTCAGGCCCACAAGATTCCTCCAGTCTTACAATGTAACGCTGACGTGAAACAATAATCATGTTGACGTGCGGGCCCAATGTCCCTGACGAGACGCAAGAGAAATCAACGGCAATTGCCGAAGGGGGGTCCCCCCGCCAAACCCTCTAATTTTGATGCAGACCTTATACACAGAATGACTATCTTCTGTGTAAAGGTCTGCCACGGAGACTAGGGAGGATTGCTGTTGGTGCTGTTTTGAAATGGATCGCTGTGTGATAGCAGCAGGGCATTGGAGCGGGTAGAATCAATGGATAGACGAGGATGGGTGCAAGGAGACTCCATGGTGGTACTGAAAGAGTTGAGTGCAGCGGCGTGTGGTTATGCGACAGAGTATGCTGGCCTGGACACATAAGTGCGCAGAGGTGAACCATTCTTGAACTGTGCCATGGTAATCCTGGAAATTGGCTCGGCACCATGTCGCCGCACGACAACGCGTGGTATGAGGCTGAGCCCAATCCCTTCGGATGGGATACTGAGGGGTATTGCTGTACAAAGGCAGCTTGGGACGTGGCGAAGATTTAGTTGTTTGTTTTTCTTGTACTGTACGCTGATCTTTTGGGACCTTCTATAAGCCCGTCATTTATTTAGCTCGTTGAGTCAAACTAACACCGTTGATTATTTATGTCTGTCCTTATTTATGCCACATTTACCTATTAGTACCTGTTGATTCAGGAGCATCAACCCTTAAGGAGCAGAAAGTCTGGGTATTGGAAAGTACGGCAACAGTACGGCCAAAACCACGGCCAAAACTACGGTGGGATCTTTCTGTGTACGGCAGACCATCCATCGGCATGTCGGCACACGGTCCTTCCGCTGTCCAAATGTGCCATCTACGGTCATCCCGCCCACCACTCAGCCACCACCACCCTTCCCTCCTCACCACCACCATCCTGCCATCAGTACCGCCCACCCTCTACCACTGCTTGCCCGCCGACTCTCCAAGCTCAAAACCGAACTCTCTGACATCAAAATTTGTCAGTTTGATCAAAACAATCAGCTCCAATCTGGACCACAAAGCAACACTGACCAATGCCCCTGTTCCCGGCACTGTAAGGTTTGTTCCGGATGAATTTGACACGGTAAACCCTCCCGAAACTCTCCAGTATCCGACTGAATACCTTCCGCTGAGGGCATTAGTTCTCTACGGGGAGGGAAAAACCATCTGTCGTAGCGGATGACATTCCGGATGGCTAGTCATGCCAAATATGTCCGAATCCATCTGTTTCGCCCATCGGGAATTCATCCATTTCCCGCATGTAAAGTAATCAGCGTGCCGATGCGTAGGGCATCCTCTATTCCGACGGGTTTCCATCCCCTGAGCGAACAATTTTTCGTCGAACATGAGGCTGACATTCTCACCGATCGCTGTCGTGATTCACACCACTATAACATCCTTAGCCTATCGAGAATTAAAAAGCTGATATATTCGAGCTAGGCCAACTAATATACTTGTCAAATAAAATAAAATACGCAGAAAACTGACCAGCATTACGACACCCGTGACCCAAGCCTCCGCCGCCGCATCTCTCTCCGAACTTGGCCCCATTGCTGTGGATTGATCCCGTGTGTAGTCTATGCACTGACCGGGAGGATCATGATGCCAGTTAGTGATGGTATTTGTGCGAGACATTCTGTGTAACGACGTACCCACTTCACCCAGCTCGCCGCCGCCTGCGCGCCAGCAGCCAGCTCCATATCTTGATCAGAGGGTAATATCAGCCTGAGCGTGGCTGAGAGCAAATGGTCACTTACCATCACAATAACAATACGACAAACGACCGTCACGACACAAACCGTGTCGATGTGGAGATAACCAGGAAGGCATTGTGGTCGAAGTCGTTGGAGCTGCACGCGCCGTGCTTTTAAGTCAAACCAGATGGCCAGGTCTTGCGTCGAGACAAGGGCCCGAGCGATGGCTAGAGAGAAGACAGAGATGCCTAGTAATGGTGTCGAATGGAGTCCGGAGCAGGCTGGAGGAGGCTTCGGCGTTCATAGCGTTCACAGGACACGTGCACGTGATCGCCAATTCGTTGCGCAATGCTAAGTCGTGTCGCGACTTGTCTCCGACTACTCTCCCAACGGTGAACACTGGAGAGCCCTTCCATACATCACCACTTTCATCCCAATTCACCACATCATGCAACCTCCAAGTAACCCCGGATTCTGTGCTGTGGAGGCTTATTTCCCATAGGACTGTTTCCCGGTTGATGCGCATGCAACGCTTGTAAGCACCCAATGCTACCAATGGAATGTTGAAGGTAGGCTGTTGAAAGCCCTCAAATTGTATGCTCCAGGACAGTCTTATCCATCCGGGTTGTCCTCTTGCCGCGAACAGGCCATCCATCGAGCAGGTGTGCATCTGGGTGCAACTCGGGTGGGCAGGCCAACATGTGCAGATGATTGGCACCGCTATACCCCCTCTTTTGACACGATTAGTGATACATAGCAAACATGTAGAAATAAACCACCCCTTGCAGTATCTCGAAACGCAAGTAGTCGGTGCCAATGACGGATGGTATTACAACCGTAAGCGTCCACTTTAGTATCCTCTAATCGGGTGAAAACACTATGCTCCACTACCTACGGAATACCTCATCCAACACGAGGATGAATTAATGCTGCGACTTTACCTACGCTTGACACCGTCGCCTTTTTTCATCCCCGCTTCGTGTGAAAGCGGGATTACCCCCGGACAGAGGATGGAATTCATGCGGAACAGACCTTACAGTGCGGCTAGCCTCCCCACCCCCTTCGCTCCCTCCCTCATTGCTTACCTGCCAACCCACCGGGGTGGAGACATCAAATGCTGACCCTTACAGCTATTGTTCTGACTACAGCACTCAGTTCCAACCTGGGTGGGTCCCTTGAGATTCCGGGTTCCCCCCTTCACTCTTGACACAGATCTTGTGTATACATAGATTCATCAAATACACATTTTTATTTCCTATTCTTTGTGCACTTTTTGAGGTGAGTAACTGCAGAAAGGACACCAGTAAGCCCAGTTTGAGTGCAGGTGGCTAGCTGACAATGCGACTTTCAATGTGACGCGACATGGTCCACGCCTTCATGTGATGGTCTCCGAGACAGCACGGAACAGGTCCGTGGGTTGCGCTGTGTCAGCCAGGCCTAGGCCCATCCGCTGTACACACCGTACTCCCGCCATACAGTTTTTGCCCAAATTGCACCGTACACACGCTGTACTTTCCATTTCCTGGATGTTCTCTTAAGGAGGGGATGGTGTTATGGTTGTGGCATTTCCTCGGACGTGGTGTGACCTGTGACCACCTAAAGATTTCGCGCAGATGGGGGTGCTGTGACCTGTGACCCAAGAATTAGTCATATTGGTACAGTATGTCAGGAACCCAGTCAGCAATGAACAGAGTCCAGAGCTTTCCAGGCCACAACACTTAGAGACAGAACAAAGGCATGTGCAAAGGATGATAATGACCAGGTAAAGACGAGGAGAACAAGCTAAGGTGCTAGGGATGTATCTACTGAGTACTTATAGGCCAGAGGACAAGGGACAGTCCTAATGTAGAACAAAGAGTATCCTAGAAGGGAACAAGGGATATCCTAAAAGAGAACAAGGACTGTCCTAAAGGAGAACAAGGGATATCCAAAGGAAGAACAAGGGATGTTCCAAAGGGGAACAAGGGATCAAGGGTCAGAGAAGTACTGGGAACAAGGGTGGTAGCAAAGTGTCAGGAAGCTAGGTAGAGATTCATGACACAGTACTACCTGTGTCCTTTTCTTCCTAGCCCAGCCTATTTGTTGTTGACATGTGGTGAGCATCACAAGGACTATGATTGATTTCTTTTTCTGGTTGTATCACATCATTTGTATAATATTCTGCATCAATTCATGACATCTTGCACTAATGACTTGTAAAAATCTAAGTGATGGCTGACCCACAGGTGACCCGCAAAAGTCAAAGAGCCAGACCCATTGCATGGGTGATCCATTTCCTGTGGCTCACTGAGGATCTGGGTCACAAGGTACATCAGGAAACTGCCCCCCTACTTATAAGAGCTTATAAGAGCTTATAAGCACCTATAGCTGCCTATAGTTTTTCCGCATTATAAGTTATCTGTTAGGTCACTCTCTATGTTATAAGTACATATTAGGTTCTTATAAGTACTAAATCACAGAGCAATGCATTCTTAATATGCTAGTGTGGTTCTCTTACTAGAGGTTATTAGCGATCAATATGTTGCTTGTAGTCATCTTATACGCCTCTATCATATTGGCCCAATTTTATAATGGAATCATTGGTTTTATTCAAATCTAAATAAGCTACAATAAGGGACTATAGAGTGCTATAAGAGCTGATAACGGAGTGGGAATGGTGTATAAGAGAGCTCAGAATCAGGACAAATGGCAGGTATCTAGCTCAGTGAGCCTGCTGGCTCACTTGAAGCGCTTCGCCATGTTGGCAGTGATGATGGAGATGGGCCGAACTTGATCTCCGCGACGAGATGAAGAGGATGGCCCGGCAGTGCTTCCCTCACCACTGTGAAAGGATAAATCAACAGGCCAGAACACATGAGCTACCACTTACGCCACTTGTTCATATAGGTAGGTCATCAGGCCATCGTAGATCTCCTCGTCGTCTTCAAGGATCGAGTCGAGCGTTGCAATATGCACGCTATAGACGTTGTCGAAAGTGTCACCGTAGAAGGCGATCTTGACCGCAGTGGGGCCCATTCGATACGCCATCAATGCGGCCTCGTTCTAGAATAAAGACCGAGCATCAGCCATGACAATCTAAACACTCAACGTAATGCGGCAAGCCTGAGCCTCATAGGTGGGGGTGAACATACCGCCGTTGCAGCAAGTGCGACCATGGATTTCGGGAGTTGCCGTTTCTTCGTCCGGGGTGAGAGGGGATAGTATTCCACCGGGAACTTCTTGACTGGATTCCCCCCGAAGAACGACTCGTGGATGATGTAAATGAGAGAGCTGTGGCAGTAGGGGCGGCCGTCCTCGATGGTCTTTTTCTAGGAAAAGATGTCTTCAATCAGTTGATGGCGCGCTGAGGCGGTGAGGGACATACCACCGCGTCGCCGGGGAATATATGGCGTCGATCTTCCAATAGCTTGCCAATGATGTTCGTGAAGTCGTGTGCCGGGAACGAGGAGAACCTGTAGTGCATCTTCACTCCCGCGGCCGCCTTGTCCCGCACTTTGCCACGGAAAATTGACACGCGTCCCTCGGGCTGTGAGGAGCGAACATTATCAAGCGGTTGGCAGACATACTGAGGCACTCACTATAATCGCCATCTTCTCGACGTATGCTGAGTCGCTCTCGAGACGCGCGTGGATGGTGCGTGACTTGGTCGCTCTCGCCCCTTTCATGAGGGCAGTTCGGTAGAGTGGTACGCGGTCGTCGGCGAGAGGGAAGGCGTCCTGGAAGCAGACGAATTTCAGCACTTCAGTTGCACAGATGTACGAGATGACGTTGGCAACCCGCGTGAATTGGCCAGCAAGTGTAGGGCGGCCCTTCTCGCCCATGTTGAACTTTGTCCGCCCTGGCCATTGTCCGTCTCTCGGAAGATCGTCTTCCTCCTGCAAATAAGGCGTGACCCGACCGGCGGACGTTCGCATATACTGCCACGCACCTGGGAGTCTTCCGACTCAGCATCCTCCCCATCCTCCAACTCGTCATTGCTGTCGATGACGAACGTCGCCCGCGTCCGCCGCCTCACCCGTGTGCCCCCTCCCCCTTGGCCTCGTTCCTGCTTGACGTGAACATGGTCCTGTTGGCGACGATGCGGACGGTTGTTGTCGTCCTCTTCATCGCTTTCGCTCTGGTAGGCATGCGCCCCCCCACGCCTGTTGGAATACATGTGCCGGGGCCTCTCGTCGCCGCTGGCGTCGATTTCGAGGATAGCCTCGCCGTCGTTCCACCTTTGACCGTGGCCATGTTGACGGCGAGTGGCGCCGCGGGGTTTGATCGATGGTTGTGCGTGCTCAACGCGATCGTGGTCGCGTTCAGGTGACCGGGCGCGGTGCTCGCGACGGTCAGACCCGCGGCGGTCATGGTCGCGGTGACGATCGTCACGCCCCCGGTCGAAGCCCTGATCGCTTCGGAGATGCTTGCTGCCCTCGCGGTCGCCCTCGTAGAAGCCGCGACTTCCCCCGTACGAGTCGAGCCCGCGCTGCTGTCGGGCCCTGTCTTTCTGGCTGTGCGGCGACTGATCGTCTCCGCGGCGGGCTTGGCTGCGAGTGGGCCGGTCGACATCGCGGCCACGCTCTCTGTATGAACCGGGGTTGCCCTGATGCCTCGTCGACTGGTACGCGCGTTCCCGGCGACGCGCGTCGTCGACGTCGTGGAGTAGAGCGCCGTCGCCCTTGGCCGGAGCGTCCTCGCCGATGCTGTCCACACGCCCACGTCGCAGCGACGTTGCGGCTCCACGTCGACCTTGCTGTGTAGCAGGCGGTCCGTCCTGTAAGGATGGATCCACTGTGGATTAGAGATAATGGGTTGGCATCTAGCTAGTTAGTACTTACATTGCGCTGATCTATGTTCATCGTCTCGATATGATCCTAAGTTGAACGGTCGAATATCAGTTGATACTGTGCCTCAGCTCGGTCAGCAGGCCACTCGCCTGCACACGCTCCAGGTCCTGGTCATTGTCCAAGTTAGAAATGGGAGGAGGGATCTCGCGGTGGCGTGCTGCTCTGTCGGATCGCGCGCCAGATGGATTGCCTTGCGTGTCTTGATTGCGACCCTGAGGAGGCAGGAGCTCGGTGCGACTCGCCACAGGAGCCGGGCCCTTGCCCTTGCGCACCCAAGTCGGTGTCTGTGAAGTAAGGTAAGTGCCAAACCGCGTTGTATAAAGGTGACGACGTACCGCTTCTTCGAACTGCCGAGCTAATGCCTTCGTCGTCTTCTTCGATGGGGCGTCTTCATCTTGTTGATCCTCGGTGCCGGCCCACTGTTCGTCGTGCTCAGCCTCGTCCGATGCGCGTGCTTCCTCAACGACAACGTCCTCCGCATCCGCGTCCTCTTCAGCCTCTTCCTCTTCCACCTGCGCCCCTGCCTCCGTCTCCGCACTGGCATGCGGCGTCTTCGCCTGGGCTGGGGCTGCGTCTCGCGCCACGCCGTGGACCCGCGTGCCAGACTGCCGCACAGTCGACGGCCGGGGTCGCGACAGCTGTAGCTGCTCACCCGCTGGCACATACGCGTCTGTGTTCCGTGGCTGTGAGCCATGTTGGCTTATGCAAGACATGTACTAGACGCACCTTTGGCTCCATCGTCCTCTTCGCCGCCGGGTTCGTCGACCTCCATGGGTACGTTGTGGCTAGCGAGGGCAACATCTGGATGAGTACAGGTGAGTCGTGGCGACTTGGGAGTGGTGGCACGGCGCAAGTCGTAATCACCTGACTTGTGCTGTTTGGGTGCTTTTTTGGCGCTTCCTTCGGTCCCGCGAGGCTCGGCGCTAGAAGCGGCACGCTTTCTCGTCCCAACTTCAGCTTCTTGACCTGCTCTCGCGACTGTGGATGCCGCGCCGCGCCGTGGTCGCGTTGCTCGCGCAGATCCAGGTTCCTGGACTGTCAACCAAGTGAGTGAACATCTTCAGGCAGTTATGTTCCACGGAAGGTGAGCGGTACCTCGAATCTCAGCGCTGGCATCGTTGTCATCGCCTTCTTCTGATATTGATGGTGGAATGGGACGTCAGCCTATCAGGAGTTTGTTGAGGACAGAGACGACATTCCTACCTGCTTCAGGTGAGTCCGCAGCGGCGGCCGCAGCTGCTTCCTTTTTTTCTCTGTTGGCCTTACGTGTGGCAGCCGCTTTTTGTGCAGGTGTGAGCGCGCCGCCCGCCGCACCAGCTGCCGGGACCTGATTTTTCTTGGAGGTCGGGGGCATCAAGGGAGCGGACGCGGACGAATAGAGGGGAGAGGGGAGAGGGCAGGAGCTCAGAGGAGGGAGATGGGCGATGCCAGCGAGAGGACGCTGCAGGTGGTGGGTGAGTCGTAACCAGGGAGGAGCCCATCCGTGTTCGGGGCCTTTTTTGACTCTGAATTTTCTAAGTTAGAACCCAGCGGGACTCCAGATGCCGAGTCGCGTGGGCAGGCACCACCGGCTTTTCGTTGTTACCTGCTTGGACACCGTCTTCAATCCTCCCACTCCCTACCTCATATATATTCAACTCGCTATGTCGTCTGACACCCGGACAATGTACACCTGCCGAGGCTGCAATCAGGCCTTCAGCTACGCCGGCTATACCAGACATTTTCGGTACTCCAACAACCCTCGCTGCGCCCGCCTGCGTGACCCCAATGCCCCTCACCCCAACCATCGCGGCACCGGCATCCGCGGTCATAGCGATGATGCCGTGCATGGGCTCGCACCGCTGGATCCTTCACTAGATCTTGCCGACGTTCAGATGGGCTACCTGGGCCCGATCGAGGAAGATGGCGAGGATATCAGCCGCGCACCTTCCCCCGTCGAGGACGAAGTTGACCCCTTTGCGTGGGGTGACGATGACGAGGCTGAGGCTTTGAATCAGCCGGACGACGGCCCCGAGGAGGAGGTGGAGGAAGCTCCTGCCATGGAGGAAGAAGAGTTTCGGGAGCTCGGGCGGGAGCGCGGTGAAGGTCAGCCAGTCGTCGACGAACCTCCAGCATCACACCAAAGTCCACCGGCCTTTCCGGCGATGGAAGACGAGGAGGCACGTCACCTGGATCGCGAGCAGCGCCTCGATGCTGAGGAGGACCTCCGTCGAGATCCCACCATCATCCAGAGGTTCACCGCTGGCAAGGCGGGTGCGATTGTCGACGCTGGCGCGGGATCAACATACCAGTCGTATTCTGGGAAGCTCAAAACAGGCAAAGGACCCAAACCGAACCTCTGGGCACCCTTTTCTTGCAAGTTGGAGTGGGATATTGTTAGGTGGGCGAAGATGCGCGGGCCTACATCAACCGCGTTCACGGAACTGCTCCAGATTGACGGGGTGAGCCCTTCCTGCATTTACGGCTTGTTGCTTTGGCTGAGTTGACGCCGCACAGGTTCTCGATAGACTCGAACTGTCTTTCAAGACAGCGGCCGAAATGAACGAGCTAGTGGACGGCCAGCTACCCGAACGCCCCGGCTTCCATTGCGAAGAAATCGAGATCAACGGCGAGACCTACGAGGTCTATTTCCGTGACCTCATGGAGTGCGTTCGCGCCCTGTACGGCAATCCCGAGTTCGCCCACCACATGTCGTACGTCCCCGAACAGCACTTCGCCTCCGAGGACATGAAAAATCGCATGTACGGGGAAATGTACACGGGGGATTGGTGGTGGCAGGTGCAGGTACGAGATTTTCGTTATCGCATTCTATTGTCCGTTCCAACGTCCCCCGCAGGCTGTGCTGGAGAACGACAAGCCCGGGGCGACCATCATCCCACTCATATTCTCGACGGATAAGACGCAGCTTACCGTCTTTCGGAACCGATCTGCATACCCCGTCTATCTCACACTTGGGAATATCAGCAAAGACATCCGCCGAAAGCCCTCCAAGCAAGCGCAGCTACTCATCGGCTACCTTCCAACTGCCAAGCTGGAGCACATTACCACGCTAGAGACCCGGCGGCGAGCCCTAGCCAACCTCTTCCATGCCTGCATGGGCAGGATAATGGAGCCGATCAAGCAGGCCGGTGTGGAGGGCGTCAATGTGACGGGTGGCGACGGTGTCGTTCGCCGCGGTCACCCAATCTTTGCTGTATTTGTTGGCGATTATCCCGAGCAGGCTTTGGTTGCCTGCGTGAAGTACGGTGTGTGTCCAAAGTGCGTTGTGGAACATGAAGACCTCGGAGATTCCGAAGGAGCGCCGTCGCGCAATCTCTTCGACATCATGGATGCCCTCAGCCAATTCGACCGTGGACCGGCGCAATACGTCGAGGCTTGCCAAGCCGCCGGCATCAAGCCAGTGGTCCACCCTTTCTGGGAGGACCTCCCGTACGCCAATATATTCACGTCAATCACCCCCGACATCCTGCACCAGATGTACCAGGGGATGATGAAGCACTTAATATCCTGGGTCACGGACGCCTTCGGAGCGGACGCAATCGATGCGCGGTGTCAGCGCATGCCTCCTAATCACAATCTCCGACTCTTTTCGTCTGGCATCTCACATCTGTCGCGTGTGTCGGGCCAGGAACATAAAGATATTTGTAGGATCTTGATGGGCCTCGTAGTCGACCTCCCGCTTCCTGAGGGAGTTTCCCCGACGCGTCTCGTGCGCGCGGTGCGCGCGATGTTGGACTTTCTCTATTTGGCGCAGTATCCCTCCCACTCCTCTGACACCCTCGGCTACCTGGACGACGCGCTCAGCCGCTTCCACGCCAACAAGTCCGTGTTGGAGCTCGTCGGCGTACGCGAGAATTTCAACTTTCCTAAACTGCATTCGTTACTTCACTACGCACCATCCATACGTCTTTTCGGCACCACGGACAACTACAACACAGAAGCATCGGAAAGGTTACACATTGACTACGCTAAAGACGCCTATCGCTCGACCAACCACAAAGACGCGTACCCACAGATGACCAAGTGGTTAGAACGGAAGGAAAAGGTCCTCGCCCACGAAAAGTTTGTAGGATGGAGGATCACAGAGGCTGAACGAGCACGCAATGCACATCCGGTGCGTGACGCTCCTGTACCCGCCGGTCCTCCGCCATCACAGCGTGACACTCCCGCGCGTGCCCCTCCGTCAAGTTCACGCGATGCAGCAGACAACCGGACCTCTCCTGGACACGCCGACGCCGCACGCGGGTCCTCTGCGCTGCGCACCGAGGCTGGGACCACCCTCGAAGCAACGCCGACCGGTTTGCGCGATGGCGCGCGCGGTCGTTCACCTCCCGTCCGTACCGATACCGCACGCGGGCCCACTGCACTGCGCACAGAGGCCGGAGCAAGTACTGCGGGAACACTTGTCCCCGCGCGGACTTCGACCGCTCCCGCTTCCACTACCACGCCGACCGCCCTTTCACATCCTCGAATCCATATTGCCCGGTACCCCAACGTAAAATCCGCCAAATTCAAAGACCTACGTGATCATTACGGAGCTGTCGACTTCGAGCCCGCGCTATACAACTTCATCATGCAACTCCGAAACCCACACATCACAACTCGACAGCTTTCGCGCCAACATATTGAAGACAAAACGTTACCATTCCGCTCAGTCGCCGCCTACCATAACATCAAGATCTGGAATCGAGATCCACAGGAGCGCGAGCAGGCCCCCGACACCCGTGATAGCGTCCACGTACGGCCAGCATACAAAGACACACGGGGTCGAGCAGTGCCTGGACGGTTCGACACCGTGCTTGTGGACATGGGGGACGGTGGAGAATCCGGCGTTGAAGGTGCGCATCGGTTTCTATACACTCGTAGACGGCATACATAACCGATTTCCATGAGGCTATCGAGTCGCCCAGGTGCGCGCCGTGTTCAGCTTGGCTATAAGGGCACGACGGGCCGTCCTCCCCGATGATGTGGACGCCCCTCGCCACATGGCGTATGTTGAATGGTTCGTCCCATTTCAGGACGCAGCAGAGGACAATCACGAGATGTATCGGCTCACGCGGATGTTGAAGGATGGGAGGCGAGTTGCATCCGTCATCCCGGTAGCAAACATCCGCCGCAGTGTTCATCTTTTCCCCAAGTTTGGCCCGGTTGCGCCGCGGGAGTGGACCAGCTATAACGTCCTCGAGCTTTGCGATGTTTTCTATGTCAACTGCTTCCTAGACCATCACACGTATATCACTGTGTATTAGAGTAACTACAATATAGATCACATGCAACAATGTGAGATCCGCCCCCCGTTAATGCTACAAACCCTCCAGCCAACCGGAAGCACCATTCCTTGTGCCAAGCGTGTCATCGTCTCCCTCCCGTCCACCAAGGCAACGGCCTCGAGATTCCGCGATCGGCGTGAGCGTAGGCGGTCCGCATCAGTCGAAGCTTGTAGCCTGAACGGACGCATTGCGAAAGCGGCGCGATCGCTCGCTAGAAACACCGAAGGATCAGCACGCGCTACCTGTGTACAGTAGAAGCCCACAAACTCACTTGAAGATGGCAGCTTCCAGGTGTGCACGATCGGGAATGTGCTCCATCAATGCCTCCACCAGCAAGCTCAGCACGGACGACTCAGAGCCTGCATCCGTCACGCTGCTGGGCGAAGGACTACGGGAAGTCGCGATGCGCCCTCCTCCAGCACGCGAGCGTGATCCGTGCGTAGATGCGACTGGTTGTTCAACTGGAATCGGCTCCCCGATGGCGGGTACCGCAACCGTGGAGGGCTCAGACTGCGAGCGAGGCCGCATCGATCGTGACACTGGGATGGGAATTGGCAGATCCCAGTCAGGCTGGGACGTTTCGACGGGGGATGATGTTTGCGAGGAGAGGTTGTAAGGAGCTGCGGTCTGTGAGGAATCCGACGCGCCTTGCACACGCTCCTCCGCCTCGACGACCGCTGCCACGTTTCTGATCGCGATGCGCTGGATGGTCGCGGAAGCTCGCAATGAGCGTACGGTATAAGGGGAGAAAAAGAAAGAGACGCACCAATAAACCATGATAGACGCCGCCCGGGGGAACCAGCGTGAAATCGAACACCCCCGGCCGCGTGAGATAGACGATGAAGCATCCAGGATCGTCGCCGGGGACGAGCCTCTGAGACTCAGCGGTCAGATACGGTTGGACAACAACTAGACGAATGGACTCACCGGGGTGTTCATATGCTGGTAGTCGACAAAGATACGAAGCAGGTGGAAATGGCAAGTAAGAACCAAGAGATCCAGGAGGGACCAGTGGCAGCCGTGACTCTGTGATGCGCGCAGGGTGCCAAATTCTCGGCGCGCCTTTGGCAGCTACCATACGCTACTTAAAGGCGGCGAACCCCCCGCGCCCAGATGCACTCCATCCCCCAACACGCTCTTTAGCTGCCTGCCTGCAGTGTTCCCGTTACAAAGTCACGCTCGCTCATCCTCCTTTATTTATCACGACACCCGCCTCGGTGCGCGTAACTTCCGAGCCATCGAGTCCGCCCGCTACCGTACGCCCCAGGTCCGTCCATATGCTCTGTCCCCTGCTAAAAAATCCCCTGCGGCGTGTGTAGGAGTCGGACATGGAGCCACTCGCTAAGCAGGGGTCGAAGCCGGGGGATAGTTCTCACTCACCGCCTTCGAGTGCGCGCTGACGCTTCGCCCTCTAGGTGGGCGTGACAGCCCTGCAAGATCCAGCGGCGACGGTCTCATGATGGAGCGCACGGTGTGTCTCCAAACGCGCGCCAACCTGCTACAACGGCTCACGGACGCGACACGGACGCGACAGACGCGCTCGAAGCGCATCTTCTCACCCTACACGATCGAGCACGCAGGTCCTAGCTGTCAAGACTGTGTCGAGGACAGCTGAAGAACCACCCAAGTCACCGACCAGGGGAGTGCAGACGATGAGAGTGAGGACTGGGTCAAGCGTAGTGCACTGGGATTGACAGTACAGTACGGGTACAGACGAAGTGAACAGTCTAAGGGGTGCGCGAGCGATGGGAGACGAGTATAAGTAATCTAGCTGCGAGGCTGTGCTGATAGATAAGGCGAGAGAAAAGTAGAGCGAATGGGGAAACAATAGAGAGATAAGAACGAGGCTGTGTGGAATGGAAGATAAGAAGAGGAAGAACAATAAGACCTAATGGGGAAGAAGGGCCAAAGGCCCGGACAAGGGATAGAAGGATCAAGAATGCAGAGTGACGAGTGACGCATGTGACGAGGGTCTAGAACGATGTGATGAATGTGACGCTTGGATGGAAGAAAGCAACGAGGAAAGGAATGGAGCGATCCGTGACATCACCCCCTCTCTAAGACGCGCTTTCGCCTGGAGCGCGTGTTGAGCGTGCAGCGAATCCAGGTAGAGTAGGCCGCGGACATTGGGAGGTCGAAGTGCGCGAGGGTGTCGTTTGTAGAAATCGGTGATGAGTCCCTGTGCGTTGGATAGAAGAGTGCGTGATAGCCATTGATTCTCTGTATCAGGATAACCGACCCACTTGACAAGATACTCTATGCCTCTCTTGTTGCGTGTGAGACGAGCGTCAAGTATGGATTCCACCTCGTACTCTTCTTCTTCGTTGACGATGGCGGGTGGTGGTGTGCTGAAGTTTGGACCATGTGCATCGGTTTCACGGTAAGGAGAGAGTAGCGAGGTGTGGAAGACAGGATGAATGCGCCATGTCGACGGGAGTTTGAGTCGATAGGTGACTGGTCCAAGGACATCAGTGATTTCGAATGGTCCAAGTCGCTTTGCAGCGAGCTTAGCTTTGGGCCGTGTCGTCTTGATATTCTTGCCATCTAGCCAGACCTTGTCACCCTTCTCAAAGCGTAACGTCTCGTGGGCGTGATCGCCATTGTTGCGTTTCATGATGTCAGCTGCAAGCTTAAGGCTGGCTTCAAGTTCGGCGCGGATTTGTTCGAGGTATTTGAAGCAATCTTCGACTGCAGGGGTGGACGATGTAGGGTGTACCGGGGGTATCGCAGTGGGCTTGTATCCAAGGAGCATCTCAAAAGGGGAGCGGTTGGTAGCACTGTGGATGCGGTGGTTATGCGAGAACTCGGCAAATGTTAACCACTTCACCCAGTCATCCTGACGATAGTTGCAGAACGCGCGAAGGAACTGTTCCATCTCTTGATTGACACGTTCTGATTCGCCATCGGTTTGTGGGTGATACGCCGTGCTGAGTGCCGACTTGATGCCGAGTTTGGAGAAAACGCCGCGCATGACTTTGCCAGCGTATTGAGGTCCACGATCCGAGATGAGGCGTTCCCATAGTCCATAGTGTCGATATATTTTGTCCAAGAGGATGTCCACGGTTCCGTCACTCGTGATTGTCTTGTTGCAAGGAGTGAACGTGACGTGTTTGGTGAAGCGATCAACAATGACGCAAATGGAGTCAAAGCCTTCGCACTCTGGGAGTTCAACAACGAAGTCCGACGTGATGTCTTGGAAGGGACGTGTAGGGATCACATTGGGGATTGTCTCGATGTGCGGCCGATGATTGAGAACCTTGGTAGATTGGCAAGTAGCGCAACCGTCAACGTAGTCGCGAACAAAGACTGACATACCCGGCCACCAGTATTCACGACTGACGAGTTCATACGTCTTGTGGCGTCCTGGGTGTCCAGCCATTGGAGAGTCATGGTGCATCTTGACAATGTCGCGTCGAAGGTCCTTATCTGCAGGGATGTACACTTTACCACGGAACAGGACAAGCCCGTCTTCGTAGTTCCATTCTTGAAGATTCTTGACAAGCGAGCGAGGGCCATTGCCAAGGATCACATCAAGGGCTTGTATGACCTCAACGTCCTTGGTTTTGGCGTCTCGGATGCGACGACGTAGCTCGGTGTTGCCGATTGAAGTGACAGCGCCTGGACGGGTAGCGCGAATCTGGAAAAACTTGGGGTCGAGTAAGACACGCTCGGCGTTGTCGTTCTCCACCCCCTCTCTATGGTCTGGTCGGCGAGAAAGAGGATCAGGGCGATGGTGGATACCAGGTTTGTGGATGAGCGTGAAATCAAAACGGGTGAGGAACAAGGCCCAGCGAGCTTGTCGACGACTCAGCTTTTGTGCCGTCTTGAAGTATTCCAGGTTCTTGTGGTCGGTCCAGATTTCGAAGGGTTCAGAGGCGCCTTCGAGATAGTGCCGCCAAGCTTCAAGGGCACGAATGATGGCCAGGAGTTCCTTGTCGTTAGTGTTTGAAGGTCCGGTCTCAAAGACCGGAAAAAACCGAGAC
>MU277318.1:19260-31344 GCA_022160305.1 Artomyces pyxidatus | reverse complement strand
TGAATGTGACGCTTGGATGGAAGAAAGCAACGAGGAAAGGAATGGAGCGATCCGTGACACAAGTGACCTTGTTCGTGCTCGAGCTGCTGGAGCTTTCAATTGATGGTGCATTTCCGTTGCATCACCAGTGTTGTCACCCAATATGAATTGTCATTATCCCGTATGCACTAGCACCAGGATACAGTCTAGACACTCTCAAATGGGCTCAGAGAGCCACCATTGACTGCAAAAAGTCAAAAAAAAAAGTTGCCGCGACAATTTGGCCACTGTCCAAAGTGGCGGTAGTAAGCCGTCCCACACCATAGAAGTCTTTGCAATCATCATCAGCTATCTTTTCAATGTAGCAACTTTGAGCGCGTCGTGACCAATGAACCTTGATTGGGTACTTTTTACTAGTCCCTCTTGCAATAGCATTTCAATGGGAGTGACTACGAAAGGCCTTCTTTTCGACCGCTACACATCTGAGGCAGTCACGTACAAGCGATACTGCGGCGCCGCGCATAGGCGTCGGGCCTATGCTGGCCCGCTGCGCAGCCCTCAACCCTCCCTCCCGTGTCCCCCGCACCTGATCCTGCGTCCTCAGGGTCGCCATTGATCAATCCCTGCCCTCGAAGGCAGAGGAGTCTGAGCCTCCACTCGCCGTGCCGACTTTGAAGCGCGCGCCGTACGCACTCGGAAGTGGTATGCTTTTCTGGCATCTGAACCGTGCGCGCAAGATTGGGTAGCCGGCATGAACGGGGGCGTCGCGGTATTTACTACGACTCGGGGGTGTCCGAGTCTGTCTCCGAGTGTCCGTTGTTCACGATAAATTTGCAAAAAATGCATGATGAAGACTACCTGCGGTAATCAGATGCCCAGAATCAAAGTACAGACATGACCTACCATGATGCGCTGGGATAGAATAGGATACAAAAGATATAACAGCATGGTCTCAGCTGTAGCGGAACTGGACGCGGCCAGCCACAGGCTCTCCCAATTAGGAATGTATTAGTGATGTATTAGCGGCTGATTAGTAACGGGGGGTTTCCCTGATGTTGCTGTGTGATAGGAAGTAAGAAAAGTGTACAACATTACAGCGCAGGTGTGTTTGAGTGCAGAATTCTAAAGAGGGATCAATATGTCGACTGAGAAACAGAGAGGAACAACTCATGGAATCTGCGATCATCCCCTGAAGCTTTCCTCGCGTTGGCTTTCTTTCCTCTGTCCAACGAAAGAAGCCCTCGTGGAACTCGTCGGTGCGTCCTGAACAACCATCCGTTGACCATCCTATGATGCACTCCGCTGCGATGCCAATCTCGAAGCGCTGATATTCCTCTGCAGGAATGTTTGCAGCTTGCACTTGAGCACTGATCGTCGTTTGAGAGATCTGCCCCCAAGGATCCGGAGCCATGGAATCTTGCCATTGCGACATTACTGACGGTAGATCGGACTTGGAGTGTAGAATGTAAAGGAGAGAGAAGATCGGGGGGAGAGAGACGACAGGGTGAGAGAGCTTAGTCATGGAAGTTGAACAGAAGCCTGTTCAGAGATAAGGGCGCCTGACCTGTGCTTTCCACGTCGGGCCTGAATGCAGTTACCTGAGCCTAGCTGCAATCCGACCTTCCTGCATGTCTCTTGCTGTTTCATCTCTGAACACTATGTAATATCACTTGATCTCGCAGCAATGAAGCATTATATTCTGACATTCTAATTACTCAACATCATTCTCAGCAGAGAGAGACAATCTCGAGAGAAAGTCAGACATGCGATCTAGCTCATCGCCAGCCATGTCATCCTCGTCTGGTGCTCCCATTCCCGTGTCCATGTCTTCATCTCCGTGATCTCCCAAGTCGCTGTCGGCATTGGAAGGGCCTTCATGGCCATCTACAGGCATTGGACTTGGTCAATGAATATGCGTACCAGCTTCTGTACTTCCCGTAAACGCTGGTAACGCAAAGACATGTTTGAAGCGAGCACAATGCAGACCATTCATGCGTCTGCAGCGCACAAGAATGGAGCGCAGTTCACATGCTAGGAGAGGAGAATCTGATTCAATTCGAGCGGAATGGAAGCAAAGGTTGGTTCCTCATCGCGCATGTGTGTGATCAGCCACCGTATCTCAGCATTGAGATGCAGGCGCTCCTCTTTAGCACGATCAATCTTGAGTGTGTGTATTGTGGCCTGCTGATTAGCGCTATCTGCCCATGGAAGTGTCTGGATGTCTTCGCGACATTCTTGAAGCAGTTCGAACTCGGCCAGAGTTCCGTACGTCGAGACAGCGTTCCACTCAAGCGGTGCACGCCCGATGGCCTTTGCTGCCTCATTGAACTTCTTGAGAGCATTCTGTATCGCTCGGCAGCGGGTCTTCAAGGACTTGTTAAGATGTGTCCGCATCTTGTAGCCTGTTCGCAATTATCAATACACATGTGAGCTGATCGGACGTGGAAGCAGTCACCAGTTCCCGACAAGCCCATCTTAGAGAGCTCAAAGAGACGTTGAACAATGAGACCTTCAAGCTTGCTGAGAGCTTTCTGATACTCACGCGTATCCAGATAGTTCATCGCCTTCTTGTACTCATCGGAGCTGACCGCCCAGCGCTCGAGGATGTCATTGTGCTTCTCGAAGTTTTGAACCATGGCACGGATCTGCTCAAGGTTCTCAAACACCTGATTCTTCGACAGCTGAAGACGCTTGCGTGATTCAGTGTTCTTCGGCGGATTCTCTGAGTACTGCATGACAGCAGCGAACTGCTTTCTGAAGTTGATTCGATCAGACAGGGTAAGCGGTCATCCAGGGTGATCAACATACTCTGCCGTATGATAGGTCCGCAAGAGGACTATGTAGTCACAACCTTGCGCATCTGTCTTCGGCTCCTTCTTCCGTGCGGCAAGGAATCGGTGCTCTTCATCAAGATGCTGGTAGTAGAGCGTATCCTCTCGCGTCTTTCCCGATTGTAGCTCGGCAATCGCATCTGGCAGCTCATCTAAGATCTGCTGAATCTGTTGATAATTATTGAGGATGAACGTGCCTGATGGGAGGTCAGCGCGATCTGAATACAGTGGAATCACGTAGACTCACTTGATTCTTGGTATTTATCTTTGTCCCATTGCTGAGCATAATTGTTGATGGCCTGGTGACGATGAAATGGTGATGCATGCTGTGTGATCGGAACAAGCCCGTTGAAAGCAGCGAAGACTCGCTTGCAAGTCTCAATATCTTCGATGCCAAATCCTGTCGTATACAAAGGATGGAAGCTGAGCTGGCATGCACGATTGTGTGCATAGCCATGGAATGTGCAAACGGCCATCCGAAGGGACTTGCGTTTAGCCTCATCGGCGAGGGAGCTCTTTGAGATTGTCGCAGGAAATGAGCAGCCAATATCGTACCCGATCCCGATTCGATCACCGAACACTCTAAGGGCTTTATCGGTGTAGGCTCGGTCCCAGCCGGTCCCACACGTGACCAATCGATAAATTGATCTCATCAGAAATGGGCACACTTGTGGGACCGGCTGGGCCTATGCGTTGCACTTTTGGAGGGAGCGCAATTTCCCCGCCATTGCCAATGGCTGACTTGCACAATGAAAATCGGAAAACATGGAAAAAAGGTCCTCTAAGTTGGTATACAGAAAGTCATTTTCTCGTCACTCTGAACAACTTTGAGTATATAAAATTTTCGGATATTTTTGGCACTGAGACAACTTGTCCGTGGTTTGAGGCAGGCGCCTGGCGCCCGACTTCATCATGAGCGTCTCGCGGGGCATGCCGGCGTGGTTGAAACTCTTGCACAAAAAGGAGAAGATAACATAGCATTGGATATGGACACGTACGATACCGAAGGGTCAGATAAGGAGGCTGTCTGGCACAAGGACGCTGAGAGTGGGGAGGGTAGACTGGGTATTGTTGCTACACTGTTACAGTACCGGGGTGACATCGAAAGCGGGAGTAGTACATGTTCATGTTCAAGTAATGGGTACTAGTGAAAGGCGAGTGTGTCCTCGTAGTGTCTGAGAAGAATAGTGGGGTGTTTTACATGAAGGAGAACACGTGACGACGGGATGCGCTGCACTCGCGCGCTTCTCGCGGCGAAATCGCACCACAAACACCAGGCTCAACATGGAGACAACTTCTACGGTGCCACAAATCATCAAAAAAATTATATACTCCAATGTGCTCAGAATGCTTCAAAAATGCTTTTCTATATACCAACATAGAGGTACTTTTTTCGAGATTTTTCGATTTTCCGAAAGCAAGTCAGCCGTTGGGAATGGCGAGGGACATCAGCTTCGAGGATTCGACCGACCCGTTAGTTAACGCGGGCTGGATGCATCCGGCGCGTTAAGCCAAAGGTGTGCCGCAAGGCGGGATCGGAGTCACAAGAGGGGAAAAGGAAAATGCCCTCAGCAGGAACTGAACCATCGAACCGGTACGTTTGGCGCGCCAGACCGTTAAGCCAAAGCAGAATATATTTGCCAAGTGTTTTCGGGCAATATATAGCCTCTTCCCTCCTCGGGAATATGCAGTGTAATTAACTGGGAAATTCGTCACAAGCTTTATTCTTTTGTAAAACCCCACATAATATATATCACCAGAAAGCTACACTTTCTCAGAATTCAAAATGGTAACTCTCACGGTCTAATTCTGTCTATAAAAGGTAATAACTGTGCATATTCTGATGAGCATTGCCATATTTGTTCATGCTGTGCCCAGAAGGAAGCATAAGGCAACATTTCCCTTACAGAAAATAGATATGTGAGTATATCTATATGACTAGCCATGATTCCATTTTTCAATTGTACTATAATAGGTTTATAGCAGTTGTTTAGGAGAATTATCTCAATGTGCCTTACTATTGCTTTATATGGACAGAATTAGACCGTGAGAGTTACCTTTTTGAATTCTGAGAAAGTGTAGCTTTCTGGTGATATATATTATGTGGGGTTTTACAAAAGAATAAAGCTTGTGACAAATTTCCCAGTTAATTACACTGCATATTCCCGAGGAGGGAAGAGGCTATATATTGCCCGGAAACACTTGGCAATTATATTCTGCTTTGGCTTAACGGTCTGGCGCGCCAAACGTACCGGTTCGATGGTTCAATTCCTGCTGAGGGCATTTTCCTTTTCCCCTTTTGTGACCCCGATCCCGCCTTGCGGCACGCCTTTGGCTTAACGCGCCGGATGCATCCGGCCCGCGTCAACTAACGGGTCGGTTGAATCCTCGAAGCTGATCACCTACGAATGGCGGGGATTTCAGCCACCCGCCAAAAGCACGACGCGTGGGCCCAGTCCGCTCGCAGAACTTGCGCGTCTTTATTGTCTCCTTATGTAAGCGCAATATATCTGCGAGCGGACTGGGGACGAGTCTATTATCGGTGATAGCTAAAGGATATTTTGCCCTGTATAGCGGATCAGGAAGTGGGAACGGCGAAAGATGGGACCTAATTCACAACTCGCCACTCTCGATCATATCGCAGATCCACCAAATCATCCCGTGCCAGCAAGCCGAGATGAAGATCCCCGTCTCTCGATAGATTGCCCACATGCGCTTGTGAGAGTCGCTCATGGCGGCCTTCCACCT
Organism: Artomyces pyxidatus; assembly: GCA_022160305.1. Lineage (NCBI taxonomy): Eukaryota > Fungi > Basidiomycota > Agaricomycetes > Russulales > Auriscalpiaceae > Artomyces > Artomyces pyxidatus. The sequence continues at coordinate 25,786 of MU277318.1, read as the reverse complement.
ATCCGTGCATGTGGTTCCCTCGTCGTCGCCATCAGCAGCTGTAGCCTCGTTCACATTTGAGGACCAAGCTCCGTCATCTTCTTGCTCATCTGTGTCGTTTTCACGGATCTTCTTTTCGACCTTCAGGATCGGAAACTCTCGTCAGATACCCCTAGCTGAGTAGATAGCGTCGCAACTAACCTTTTTCTTCTTCTTTGTCGCCCTTGCTTTGACATCATACTTGAAGCGATCAACGTCCTCTTCGGTGATGTAGTACGAGCTATTGAATGATCGGGGGTCGGCCTGGAGGCCGACGCGCAGTCGAATGCGCTTGAGGGACTGGCCACCATCCATTGCCCCGATGATGCTCACGGGTAGGGTGTCCTCGTTTATGAGCTATGGTGAAGTTAAATTCAAGTCGCAAAGAGTCCGAGCATATGCATACATACCTCATAGTGACAAGCCGGGCATGCTGCCTTCACACGCAAGTCCGGAGAAGTGTGTTCCAAGGCGTCACGTACACGAGCTTCAACACCCCGTAAGATCTTTAAGTAGACATCGAAAGTGTCGGTAAACTGTCTCCAATATGATCGCCGATAGGAAAGCTGCTTGGTTCTGAGTTAACACGTCAACAGAGACCGACAAAATAGTACTTACATTGTGGAGGTCACATACTGTCTTGATCCATGCTTGCACACTCACCCGAGGCTGTCTCAAGCGCAAGCGACGATACAATTCAAGTGTCCGCACGGAGATGGTGGCAGATACCTCAACGGGTGAGCAACCAAGGCAGCCTTGTTGCAAAAGTGTTGCATTCATGTATCGAGAGCCCGGAATATGATACAAAGTCTTTGACATAGTGAAATCTGCGTGACATGGATGAGAAACGACAACAATTAGGAAAGAGCGAACGCACCGTATACATCGAAGTACGGCAGCGCAAAGATCTGATCTGATCCTTCCGAAGTGTCCATCTCATCGTCGATCTCCTCACTCCGAGTTGCCGGATGGAACGTCGGTGGAGCATGCTTATATTGAAGATAAGCATCAATGAGGGAGGGCAGCTGCTCCGTCCAACGTGCTTCCTGCCGGTTGATACGTTCGGACCACGAATGAAAATTATGCTTCAATGTCATCGATGGCCTTCGGGACGTCAGTAAAGAATACAGTAGATCGTGTAGAGGACGTACCTGCGCAAGTACTCTTGCAGAATCTCGTATTCTCCACCCTCCGCCGAGATCTCCAGCTCTGTATCCTCTATATCCTGCACCCTATCGTCGTCGATCCAGTCGTTGTTGTCTTCGGCGGTGCTGTCTAGCTCTGGAGTTGTGCCCGATATCTTCGCAATCACGCGTTTGCTTGTAGACGACAAAGCTGTAAAGAGATTTAAGCAACAGTAGACATGGCACGAAATGAATGAAGAACCTTTGATCGCTTCCCTGGCGAATCTCTCCTCTTCAAGATACCCTGGGCCGTCCGACTGAGCTTGCTGTTTGAGATCGTGTTGACCCTCTTCGCCCTAGCTCGTCCCCATCCCGACGGTGCAATATGCAGATCGACACGTCCTTTCTTCGCGATATTGCTGTCGACTGGGGCAGAGAAGCGGGATGTCATCGAGCAGTGCGGTCGAGAGAGTAGCGTGCGACTTGCTACAATATTGCAGTACACAACGGCATTGAGGATATATGCGGGAATACCGCCGGCTCACCGAGGAAGGCTTGCGTGAGCCGATGAGATGAGTCGCAAGATCTCTCCAGAGAGATCAGGTCATATGACACCTATATCACTCACCCCTAAACTGGCACATCTCCCACCATTGTAAGGACCCGCAAGGCGGGCCCATTCCCGACTCCCTAGTATTTACAGTTGGCACCACTACTATCCCCATGTACGGCACAGAACATAATACACCAAGTGAAGAACAGAGTACAATATGGAAGGATACACAGCAAACACACTGTTGATCCGGACCAGAGAGATACAAGTTGAAGCTAAGCGTCTCGCGACACGATGCGAAATCAGCCATAGATATCCTGAATTTCAGTCTGTGAGACCATTATCCAGCACACACAGTACCTAAACGATCTTCGCATAAGTACGTCACCGCCGAAGGTTGCCTCGGCCTGCCTCTCCGTTGTATCATCACCACATTGCTCGGTCAAGGATAATTGCCGCGAGCGTCACCATCTTTGACATCTGATGAGCTCAAGACACGTCATGTCTGCGCTCTCTTCATGGGAGTACTTACCAGGCAACATTCCTTCATGATCTACCCAAACCTCTTGGTAAGGCATACCTCACCGTGTTGCATGTCCGGCTGGCCGACTTGCCATAAATGCATGCAAGCGACGCACTTTAAAATAGAGTCGATGTGAGGGGGCTGATCGATCCACCTCTGAGTGTGAGCCTTGTGGAATATGCAGATCCGAGAAGGATGACCGGCGACCACGGACAGCACAGTAGTTCTCTTGAGGAAGACACGACCGGCAACCTGCACCGTAGCGTCTGGTACCGCTGAGCTCCTGTGGTCCAGCACATACGAGGCCAGGATCATCCGCGATGGATTGGCGAATAATAAATCAGGAGGGAGAACACCTCGGGACGACAACGGCACGCAACTGTATACTGAGTGACGCACCACCCCGGCCGGAAGCTGTCGTGCCTCCACCGGGCCTGTGCCCGACTTTGCATGCCGCGCCTCGTGCCCCGTTTTGTGTGCGGAGCGTTGTGCCCCGTGCGTGTGTCGCTCTCCGAAGGCCCGCGCGTCCCGCGCGCGTACCTCGCGTACTGCGCCTCTGCCCCACGCACGCACGCCCATCTCGTTGCCGGCCCACGCTAAACCTTCCTGGCCCCGGCTTCGCGTTCGAACTTCTTTGAGCAGTGCCTCGCGTCATGCCAGGGTCAGATCCCGGACCAGGGCTCCGAGAGAGAGTGGGAGGGCATGGTTTGCAGAGATGGCCACGGCGCTTTGGCGTGCCTCGTCGCGTCCAAAGGCTACAGCGACCGCTCGGAGTAGCCACTTCTGTCTGTGCTCCGCAGAGATTTACGTGGGGACCGTGAGGTAGACACGAAGGCCGAGCGCTGAATGCATGGTCAGGAACTAAGGGAAGAGTAACGAGCAGAGTGGAGAAATAGTAGAGGAGCGTGAGGTGAGCGACAAGCGTAGGCGACTCATTGCCATGACATTGACCCGCAAAGTCATCAGCGGACGCGGAAAAATAATATTTTACCGAGAGCCATGTGACGAATACAAATTGAGCGTTGCATGCGTGTGCAAATGCGAGAGCCAGTAAAAAGCGGGGAAGGTCACGTCAAAAGTAACGTGATTGACATGGACAAACCACCCGGGCATGACCCTCCTCTCTTCCTCCGGAAGGAGTCGGGAACTTTACCCCCACCCACCCCCTCCTCTTCGCGCACGCGAGACCGCGTCTTAGACACCCTACGGTAGACTTGTTGCGGTATATAAATGCAGAGTTTTTAAAAAATCAAAAAAAAAGATCAGGTCACATGACCTTGGTGCAAATTCTGTGACAACGCGAGACTTGTCCCACATCCGATACCCCTGACAGTTCAAAGACATTGACATATATTAGTTGGTGCTACTATCTGGGGGGAAAGCATGAAGTACTCTGCTCATCCGCTCGGCGTACGAAGCTGCACCCGTAGACAAACCGGAGGTACAACCAGTGATCCAAGCCGGGAACGGCACCGGCGGCACCATCCCATCCTCCGGGGTGGCAAGCACGCCCCAAGGCTACATGAGGAAGGTAGGCTGTGGGCGGTCACGCTCGCAAGACGTGAGGCATCCGCATCGGGGACGAGGCCTGTGGGTGGACAGGACAACAGGACGGGCGCCATCCACATCGGGGAGGAGACCTGTGGGTGGTCTCGCTCGCTCGACGTACGGCGTCCGCATCGGGGAGGAGACCTGTGGGTGGTCGCGCTCGCTCAACGTACGACGTCCGCATCGGGGACTAGGCCTGTGGGTCGTCTCGCTCGCAAGATGTGCGGCGTCCGCATTGGGGAGGAGACCTGTGGGTGGACACGCTCGCGAGACGTACGGTGTCCGCATCGGGGAGGAGAGCTATGGGTGGACAGGACGACGGGACGCGCACCGTCCGTATCGGGGAGGAGGCCTGTGGGTGGTCGCGCCTGTGAAGGCGATCGTTCCGCTCTAGGAAGGAGGGCTGTGGGTGAATGGACTCGCGCGTGGAACAAGCCACGCACCTTCTGCATCGGGAAGGCAGTCTGTGGGTGGTCGCGCTCGCAGGCGCGATTGTTCCGAGAACGGAAGGAGGGCTGAGGGTGGAGGGTGCTCGAGCGCGGACAAGACGCGATCTTTCCGCTTCCGGAAAGAGGACTGTGGGTGAGCAAGGTCAAGACGGTCAAGGACACGAGAGCTTACCGCTATGGGAAAGAGCCCTGTGGGTGTGCAGGGCTCGAGACGACCGGACGTGTCGCTCTGCTGCTTTGGGAAGGTGGGCTGTGGGCGGGCGGGGCTCGGCGGGCGCGCGCAGCGGGATCCTTCCGCTTCGGGAAAGTAGGCTGTGGGTTGTTGAGCAGCCTGGGGAGGAGGGCGTCGGTGGGACTGTTATAGGAAGGAGCGCTGTGGGCGGCACCCTGTGGGTGGAGGTTGAGAGGGTTTAGGCCCGTGAACGGTACTGAGAGGGGCCCCCGTATCAGGCCCTATATCGGTATTGATGACATGAGGTACAGGTGCAGGCCGTGTACAAGTGACGCGGCATCACGGCTTCCCTCAAACTCCGCCTCAAATAAGCCGTGATGGCCGCTTAGTCACTTGTACACTCGCCCTGGTTCGCACGAGGCTAGGAGAGACCTTGCGAGCAAGGTAATATTTCTGCCACCGACATTATTTACACTCTGCACTGTGACTATATTTCTGCCACCTTTGTGATACGCTCTACACGTGATCTTTGATCTTTAGGCTTGCCGTTCCAGCCATAACATGATGGCTGCGGAAATCAAACGCGAGGGCGTCGGCAACGATGGTGATCAGCTCAACAGCCAAAGGATCCACCCGGTGTTCCCGAACGAAGATATCCTCCAACAGCCGACAGTGCATGGCATAAGCATAGAGAGGCTGCATTGTACGTCTAGAGTCTTTCCTCAAAAGTCTGCCTCTCACGATCTGCGAAATGTAGTCCTCATCCACGAAGGCGAGATTGACATAGACCACCCTGTCAGACATGGTGGGATCAGACCTCTGATGTTGCGGACCGCCCTGATGCTCTGAACGCAGGCGTGGTTTGGCAGAAGTCGGATCGGATGGAGTTAATCAACTCGATTTACCATAATTATCCTCTCCCGCCAGTGATATTCATGGTTGTGGAGAAGGAGGATGGGCTGGAGACCCGGGTGTGCATCGTTGGCAATCAACACCTGATAAGCATGCAGAAATTCATAGATGGACAGGTGCGTTTTCTTATATTTGTAGTATGTCTGCACGACTTAAGTCTACCGGATGGCCACCTTGTCTAGATTCCATGTACGTGATGCCTTTTCCCTCGTCACTCGCAATGACAGCGCAGGGCACGCAGACAAGGATCCTCAGACATCTCAATTGTGGTGGTACACAGCTTCGGAGACGATGAAGAACAGGCGAAAGATCATCCCTCCCGAAGGCAAGCAACGGTTCACGGAAAAGCTTATCACGTGCGGTATGTCCCATATCTCAGTCTACAGATCACCCGATCACAGCTCATCCTTTGTAAGTTGAGTACCGAAATCTCACCGATGAAGCCAGAAACAACGTGCTTCAGCACTTTCAGACCTATTGTATCGAGAGTCCTGTATCGACGCTGTGAGCAGGCTGATCGACCAACTGTTGCGGGCAAGGTTTTGAGTTGCCCGGGGTTTCCTTTGTCTCGTTTGTACGCTCGCGCTCTCCTCGTGGCTGAGCCACTATATTCGCAATCTATGGCAAGGATCGCCTGAGCGGCGAGCCTTTCCAACTTCCGCCTTCCCGATAGGAGTTGGCAATGTCCACCTGGCCAGGGAATGGGCCCATGGATATTTGCATACATGCCGAAATCATGTGAGCCATGCCCGTGGTCGACACTATTGGCCACGGGTTATATATCTCTGTGCTCAGCGCGATTGACCGCAACTCTGCAGTGGTATACATGGTCTCGACAGGATTGCATTGGTCTAGAAAGTTTATTAGTTATTCACAATATCTCAATGCACTGGAACATGCGAGAGCAGAGAATACGTGATATTATTATGTTATGAAGTATCTACAACACATAAATCATGCCGAAAATATACAGTACTTGTTACATTGAGTCGCATACTGGCGTTTCAAGCTGAAGCTGCCAATGCAGCCTGTGCCGCTGCGAGTGCGGCTTGCGCCGCCGCCGCCTGCTTCGCGGCGCGCTGTTCTTTCAGTCGATTGGAAGAAGATGCTCCCTGTGCTTGCCCGACGGCCGCGGTGTCGGTCTCGTCAGTCTCGGCAGCTCCGAAAATCTCACTACAGCACCGATGAGTATAAGCTGGCAGGGAATAGTAGAGTGACTACGCACTG
>MU277316.1:6105-30534 GCA_022160305.1 Artomyces pyxidatus | reverse complement strand
GGATGAGCCAGTTGACAGAGCCCGAGCGGAGACGGATGAGATCCTCTGGGCAGAGGTACTCTGGGAACTGAGTGTCACCCACTTCCGCCTCGAGCTCATGCACTTCGACATTGACGTCCTGCTGCCAACGCTTCCCCTACAATATTACTCAGTCGAACGCTCTGATTATGTCACGACAGTCTGGGCGACAGGGTATATGGGTCTGCCTACTTTCGAGTGCGGGAGGGGCGTCGAGGATGACATGTTCCTGTCGGATCACCCAGAAAGGCGCATTGCTGGTGTGCGGAGGCTTCGGACAGTCATGGATGCATGGCCGGACCACCCGCCACTACCTACGGTTCTCGCCAACCCGGCTATGCTTGACAGTTCAGAGCCGAAAGTCCTGGAGGCTTACATCCGGTACTTCCACACGCGGAAACAACGCTTGCCAACAGTTCCTCTCCGCCGTCCTCTCACGGTCCCGATTGTAGTCTATGAGTAGTTCTGTGGGAGGGAAATAAATTGGATTGTGTGATAGTGTGCATGCGTCTGTGATTGATGTACTTAGTATGTGTGGCGATACACCTCTGTAATAAATACATGCACAAAGTGCTTATACTCTCTGGGCTGCAATTGGATTGGTTCTGAATTTATGAACATGAAGTGCATTGGCTTGGAGATGCCCAAAAGTATAAGAAATACATAGAACACAAGACAGTAGAAACATAGGACACAGATGAAACCTTACGTAAGAGAAGGAGTGCACAGACGATGAAGAAGGACTGTGGGAACTATTTTCCTAAAGTCACGACTCGGCGTTACATCGGAAAAACTTTCGCGCGCCCTATAATAAACGATTCAAGAGGAATCGTAACCAGGACGACGAGTCCCAGCAGCTCTCTCTCAACGACGGCGTCAATGCGCAGCCGCCCCCTGCCCCCGTTCGCACCGCTGTCAACTCTGTCGCGCCGTCCGATGGTGGATCCGACGTCTCGCAAACCCCTCCCGCGCATGACGCCGGGGCGCAGCAATCCTCCCCTTCTCTCGACATGGGGGCTGACCAGTTCCCTCGGGGTGCCGGGGGCTCTCCGGTTCCGCCTGGCGGGTTCGGGTGCCAACCTCCCCTCGAGCGTGAACCTGTAGCTCCACAGCACAACACCACCAGCTCGAGCGTCGCGGGGGCGCGATCTGCCGCTGCCGCCTTGTCCGCGTCCATCCTCACTGACGGCGCCAAATTTCACAAGGATTCCTACATCTATCTGGCGGGGCTATCGCTCGGGGAGAGATGGGACACCTGTGTGGAGTTGTACTTTCGGTTTGAGAAGAAGCATGGCTACCAGGTGCGTTACAAGTCCATCTTTTAGGAATCCAACGCTTATTATGTCTCCGTGTAGGACAATGGTGTCCGTCTTGGAAACGGCACTCGTGCTCCGCGCCCCAGCGCCATCGCGTACTGGATCAAACGCGGACGTCCCTTCCAACACATCAACATTGACCTTCCTACCATCGGACGAGACTTCTGGGCTTGGATTCACGGCCTTGTGCCTGCTTCGCAGGTCGCGCCCGATGGGCGGCTCGTGCGCACGGCCGGTGGGAATTGGGACGAGCTGGTGCGCCCGGGCATCAACGGGTGTCTGAGCATCGTGGCCCTGCTTGCGTGGTGGGGCTCGGAGCTTGCGGGTATGACGGAGTATCCCCGCTCTGCGCGAGATGCGTATGAGGGTGCTTTGGAGGATATCATCTGGGTGCTTGAGCTGATCGGCGCCCCTGCATTCTCGGTTCGAGGCACCAAACGGCCTGCTGCCAGCCCTGCTGTCAACCCCAGCATTGCGCCCGCCGTCAGCGGTGCGAAGCGCAGCCGCCGCAACTGATAAGGTATGTATGCTTGCACAGCCTCTGCTGGTCTTACTGATCTATGCCCACAGTCACCGTGCCCGACCCCGCCATGCGCTGCCATATACCCCCTACGACCTTCTTTAATACGGACGCTTCGTACTCGAAAAAAAAAATTACAACATCTACGTCTTACGATTCATTGCCTGCTTCGCCCCTCGACCGTTTATCCCCCACCATTCGTTTTACATTGCTCTCATTTCCTCGATCACTTTACTTCCCATAATCTTCTCGATTTTTTTTTTCTTGCAATGTCTCGGACTTCTGGGTTCTGTCCCCCGCACCCCTCGTTTATGCGCTTGGCTGACAATCAATTGTTTTTGCCATACTGGCTTGTGACGACTTAGGGATTTTCGTGAGCTGCGTGATTACATATTGCTTGTGAGTCATCAAATATCTATGCCGCCGGGATGGCACAATAAGCACCTCGACTTGACGCTTCGGAGTGTCTTAGCCGCGGCCCGCGTTCACGCGGAGAACAATAAGCGCCTTTCCTCGAGGGCACAAGTCAAACACGATGGGCTCTATTTGAACCAACTCGGAGTATTAGACAAGGATTATATTAGAAATATGTACATCTGAATTACATGGGTGACTTCATAAGAGGTGTAGACGCAAGGCAGCCTTACTGTCGGTGAGGGCATGGGCTGGCGACAGCGCTTGTACAGTGAAGACGGGCCCAGCACGTGTGGGCTACGTGTAACGGCAGCAAGCGCGCAATGTGCGGGACGTGAGCACGATCAGAGAAGAGCAAAACGGGGTGTTCGCAGCGTTCGCTAGCGGTGACTGCGGGACGGGGGTGGAAAGATATATGGAATGGCAAAGATTGCGGGGCCAGCGAGCGGCGAACGGCAACAGTGAGGGCGAGAACAGCGTGCACGGGGACAGCGTGAGTCGGCGACGGCGTGGGTGTGAGGAATGTGAGCAGCCGCGTGTGCTGGGGTCGACGATGGGGACGTGGAGTGCGCAGGCGAGATGCGCTGGGCTTCCATGGCGGGGTCAGGGGAATGGGTGATGGACGGCGGTGCGAGGGTGGTAAAGGCGGCATGCGCCGGGAGGGACGGCGACGACGAGGGCAGCGACGGCATAGGGAGGGGGCGTGGAGACGCCGAACGTGGATTGGTGCACGCTGGCAGGTGTGAGCTCGACGCTGGGGGCGCGGGCTGGTAGCGACGGCGGGAGCGCGAATGGGAGAGCGATGACGACGGAGCGAGTAGCGAGGATGAGGGCGTCGAGAGGATGGAGGGGGGCGAGCGCCAGGAGCTCGTGCACGCTGGCGGCGACGGGGCGGGGCGTGTGCTGGCAGCGACGGCGGGGCGCACACTGGAAGCGACAGCGGCGGCGCGAGTAGCGAGGGGGAGAGCGTCGAGAGGAGGGAAAGGGGAGCGCCAGGTACTGGCGGACGCTAGCAGCGGGGGATGGCGCGCGTGCTGGCGACGACGGCGGGGGCGCGAGCACGACGGCGACGGCGCGGATAGTGAGTGTGAGGGCATCGAGAGGAGGGAAGGGAGAGGGCCGGGTGCCGGCGGACGCTAGCAGCGGGGGGCGGCGCGGGCGCTGGCGACGACGGCGGGCACGACGGCGCACGCAACAGTGAGCGTGGGTGAGGACAATGACGACAGGGGACGAGGGGGTGACAGCGGCGAGGGCGAGGACGCGACGGCGGCAACGACGGCGAGGACGCGGCGGTGGTGGGGCGGGGACGCGGCGGCGGTGGCGGCGAGGATGAGGGCGCGAGCAGCGCGGCGAGCGCTGGCGGCAGCGGCAGCGTGGGAAGCCGCGGCGGGAGGGTGGTGAGCGCTGGCGGCGGCGGCGAACGTGGAGGAGCACGTGCATTGTGAGGGAGCATTGTATTGTATGCATGAGTTACAAGCCTCTATGATACCGAGGTATTGCAAAGGGGGTCTGTGTATATACAATACTACATTATATTACCCCTACAAGGACTGGTGGACAAGAGATGATCGAGAACATTGGGCGGATACGGAGGAGGGAGGATGGGGGGAGCGGAGGAGAGACGGCGACATGCCGCTCGTGACTGCCGTTCCCGTTACGACAGCCATCTGGTGAGGGACTTGCCGCCTGCTCTCTCGGAATGGCAAACAGCTAAAATACACTTATCATTGAAGCTTAGATGCAGGAATTTCCATCGCACAATCTCGTCTGCATCAAACCGAGTAATTTTACCCAGCCACTCTGCGTGGGTTCTTCTCCTTCTCGAGAACGCAGTGCCACACACAGCCGCATACATTCTCTTCGCCGTCTGTCCACCCAGCCGCTACAGTATGAGTAAATTGTCAAGGAGGCAGCCGTCATTCACCAACAGTCCCTCGTCAAACCTCGCCAAACAGAGACCGCAGTCACGATATGGTCAAAGTATTTCACGGCACGTGTCGTGGTCACGACTCCGATGGCTGAATTACCATTGCAAGGCGTCAGGACCTCGCCGTCGCTCACGACATTCCCTCCGCCCCACTCCCCCCAAATCGTTCCTTATTCACATATACACATCGACCCACGCGACACTATCCATCGGCACATTGACACTACCAAGTCGCGTCCGCTCGCTATGGATCCCTCCTCACTCTTCGATGTCGCGAGTCCGTTGATGGACGTCACGGCATACTTGGTATGGGTGCAGCAGTTCAGCAACGTCCGTACAGCCCGGCCGCGTGTGACGACGCACGAGGCGGAAGGCTACGAGAAAAGGGACGGGACGTGGTCTGAGGAGGACTTCAACAACATCCACCCCTCAAATATTGGCCCACCTTACGGTCTCTCCACCAATTTTCTGTCGGTGCGTTTTCTCCCGATAAGCGGCATCACTTCACGTTCTTACCGACAGTGACAGGATTTTGATTCCCCGTCACCGTTGCTCGGCGGCCGTGTCCAGGGAAGCGGTCCCGACGACGTGGACATACTGCAATGGTACAGTGGATTTACCGACGCGTCCGTGACAGGCATGGTGGATGCAGACGTCGACAGGACCTACCGCACTGGTGAGTTGCTGATCACGAATGGGTGGTGGATGTGAACACTGAGTAGCCCGTCTGGCGCACAGCGTACGAACCTTTCCCCGCTGCCCCGTTAGGAATGCAACCCTCGTCAGCAGAAGCAGGGTTGTCCGTCGCGCACGCTGGACCTACAACGTTGGACAGCTTCATGCATTTTTGGCGCTCGGAAGAATTCGAGGTCCCTCTCCCATGTGAAGAAGGGCCGGTGTCCGCGGGACAGCCGTTGATTCAAATCAAGCTGGAGGAGTGGGATGTGCATCGGAAGTGAGTCGATCGACGTACGATGCGTCCCGTCCTGACATATGTCACAGGGGTGGCCGACCTGTGGACTGCTCCGGTGACGAAGGAGTAGCCAGTTACGTGCGGTCACCTGCGACATCGGGGTCGTCCCCGCAGACATTTCGAAGAAGACCAACTCAGTCCTCCGCGAAGTCGTCTACGCCCGCAAAGGGAACACGCTTGATGCATTATCGCCCGGCGGCGGACCCGGCGACGGGATTGGCCAAGTCCGGAGTACGCAAGGTAAGTCTAGGGAGAATTAATGTGATAGAGGCTGCTGTGGACGCTCACAGCCGTACTCCGACAGCGGCGCAAGCTATCTGCACGGTCAAGGCTCGGTACCACCGGTTCACCCAACGGCTCTTCTAAGATACGGCGGAGGTCGACGGTTGCGCCCGACGGAAACTCGCAGAGGACCTACGAGGTTGTCGTGTTGTACCCGTCTCTAGCGGATGCTTTAAGTAATACCAATCCAATGGTCAGTATCAAGTTAGCTTGCGCTGATATTGCTAATGCCGTCCGTCGGAATGGACAGTCGAACCCTCCGCTTCCAGTCACCGCCAAGGCGCCGTCGATCGGTGCGCAGACTTCCCCCATCAGGGAAACCCCCCGTTACTAATCAGCCGCTAATACATCACTAATACATTCCTAATTGGGAGAGCCTGTGGCTGGCCGCGTCCAGTTCCGCTACAGCTGAGACCATGCTGTTATATCTTTTGTATCCTATTCTATCCCAGCGCATCATGGTAGGTCATGTCTGTACTTTGATTCTGGGCATCTGATTACCGCAGGTAGTCTTCATCATGCATTTTTTGCAAATTTATCGTGAACAACGGACACTCGGAGACAGACTCGGACACCCCCGAGTCGTAGTAAATACCGCGACGCCCCCGTTCATGCCGGCTACCCAATCTTGCGCGTGCGGTTCAGATGCCAGCAAAGCATACCACTTCCGAGTGCGTACGGCGCGCGCTTCAAAGTCGGCACGGCGAGTGGAGGCTCAGACTCCTCTGCCTTCGAGGGCAGGGATTGATCAATGGCGACCCTGAGGACGCAGGATCAGGTGCGGGGGACACGGGAGGGAGGGTTGAGGGCTGCGCAGCGGGCCAGCATAGGCCCGACGCCTATGCGCGGCGCTGCAGTATCGCTTGTACGTGACTGCCTCAGATGTGTAGCGGTCGAAAAGAAGGCCTTTCGTAGTCACTCCCATTGAAATGCTATTGCAAGAGGGACTAGTAAAAAGTACCCAATCAAGGTTCATTGGTCACGACGCGCTCGAAGTTGCTACATTGAAAAGATAGCTGATGATGATTGCAAAGACTTCTAACATGCGTGAGATATTGTAGCGTACGCTGACAGGCCGTTACTTTTGAATACACCTATGTCCGTAACAAGACAGCGAGAGGAAGAGGTATCGCAGCAAGCCGGCACCCTTTAGTCTACCTCCTAGTCGTTGATTTCTTCCTCGCCGCCAGTGCCAGGGAAACCGCCTGGTGCGCCACCCGCACCGCCAGGGAAGCCACCCGCGCCGCCAGGGAAGCCACCAGCGCCGCCAGGAAAAGTACCCTCGCCTCCGCCTTGGCTGGAAATCTTCCGCATGATTGGGCTGGATAAACAGCATCAGTATCGACGATGATTGAATGGAAAGAGAACGCGTACTTGGTGATCGCCTCCAACCTTCTGTTTCTCGCCGTACTCCTTCACCCCGCCCTCCTGCGAGCCATCGAGGCATGAGATACTCTCGCTCACTGCAGACTCGAGCCTCGACTTGTCGGCGGTGTCGAACTTGCTCGCGAGCTTCTCGTCGGTGAGCGAGTTACGAAGGCTGTATGCGTATGACTCGAGGCCGTTCTTGGCAGTGGCGCACGGCAGCCGCCTCGTCCTCAGCTGTAAACACAATATATGTGAGCGCGAAGAAACGAGTGAAAGACAAGATGACATACCCTTATACTTCTCGGCGTCGTTGACCATGCGCTCAATCTCCTCCTTCGAGACACGGCCCTTGTCGTCGGTGATGGCGATGCGGTTGCCGGTGGTCCTATCAGGCACGGAGATGTCGAGGATACCGCTGGCATCGATGTCGAAGGTGGCCTTGACTTGGGGCACGCCGCGAGATGCCGGGCAAACGCCAGAGGGCTCGAACTTGCCGAGAAGGTTGTTGTCCTTCGTGCGCGCACGCTCGCCATCGAAGACCTGGATGAACACCCCAGGCTGGTTGTCGGAGTAAGTTGAGGAGATCTCGGACTTCTTCGTTGGTACGGTCGCGTTGCGCTTGGTGAGGGAGGTCATGATGCCGCCGGAAGCCTCAATAATGTAATGCCAGTCAGCCAAAGACGCTGCAGAGGATCAAATGACATGGACTCACCCAAGAGAAAGGGAAGTGAGCGTCGAGGAGAAGGTCTTGGGTCTTCTCGGAGGTGTCACCAGACAAGATGGCGGCGGGTGCCTGGAGAGCGGCACCGTAGGCTACGGCCTCGTCGGGGTTGATGTCCTTATTGGGCTTCTTGCTGTTGAAGAGGTCGGACACAAGCTTCACGATACGAGGGATACGGGGGGAGCCGCCGAACAAGGGAATCTCGTGAGCGTTCTCCTTGTCTGTCTTTGAGTCGCGGAGCACCTTCTCGACGGGATCCGGGGTGCTGCAGAGGCAAGGCAGGTGTAGGGGTCGGCACCCTCGAAGAGGGAGTCGGTCTCGATGGAGGTCTGCGAGGCGGAGGGCATCGAGGAGCGTCGCGCCGAGTAGATGTATGAGGAGTTGGATCCGGAAAGGCGCGAAGGGAGGAGACGGTGCAAGAGGACAGCGCGGAGGAGCGTCGCACCGAGAGGAAGAGGTCCTGACATAGCTCCTCGGGAGACGCGCCTGTGAGGGAGGTGTAGAAGTCGACGGCCTCGAAAAGGGTGTCGATTTCGATGGAGGTCTGCGAGGCGGAGGGCATCGATGAGCGTCGCGCCGAGTAGATGTATGAGGAGTTGGATCCGGAAAGGCGCAAAGGGAGGAGACGGCGCAGGAGGACAGCGCGGAGGAGCGTCGCGCCGAGAGGAAGAGGCCCTGGCACGGCTCCTCGCGCCTGTAAGGGAGGTGTAGAAGTCGACGCCCTTGAGGAGGGTGTCGATCTCAATGGAGGCCTGGTGGTGGATGGTGGATGACAGGGCGCGCTTAGCGCGCTTGCAGGCGGTGTGGAGACGACGGAGAGCGCGAGGATTCGAAGACAGGTCCAATTCATAACGTTAATGATGCCCTCTACACAATAAATAAACGGCACTCACCTTTCTTGAACTTGCGCTTGGATTTCTGGACGAAGTGGTTGACGAGACGGTAATCAAAGCCCTCGCCACCGAAGCGGGTGTCACCGGCGACTTCGCCACACGTGAGCACGACGGTTGAGAAGTAAATAGACCATGGTGCTCACAGAAATCGCCCTCTCCGCGTTCTTTTCCCTCTACACGGCACTGTACACGAGCATAGAGCTTATGGCCCTTGTTGAAGCCTTTGAAAGGGTAGTGCTTGATATCGGCTTGCGCCTCGGCCTCATTGAACTTGCGTCCGGTCAAGCGCGAAGCTTCGACAACGCTAGATATCTAGACGTCAGCGAGTCGGATCTATGAACACGGAGGGAATGGTATGGACGTGTCATGAGGGTTCATTGCGATGCTGTTCTTTGCAACATCGCCAATCAGACGTCCATCGTCGGAAAGGAAGAGGCAGGACGGCGTCGTATGACTCCCCTGGTTGTCGGCGATGATCTCAACGTGATCGTTTTGCCAACCGTGAACGCATCCGAAAGAACAAGGCTGGTCAGATGAAGGGAAATCAAGAGGGGCAATAGATACTTACGAGTATGTCTTGCTGCCGAAGACTTTCGAAGGAGACATCTTGCAAGCGGGGGAGGGAAGGGGAAGAGGCTGTAAAGAAAGAAACGAGGCCTTGGTCCAGGCCGTACGGACTGGAGGGCTCTTTGAGAAACGGAATGATTTCAGTCCCGCGCTGGTGGAAATGAAGGCCGCGCCTATTGAACACGAGACAGGCGCGCACGACGGGCGACTGCTTCACGAATCGGGAACACGGCGCCGCTCGGCAGGAGCGGCCCGCCGTATTGCGCGGACGAACGAGGCAGGGAGGCAGAAAGCGCGCCAAGACGCGCGCCGTGCTGAGCCAACGTTGAGGGAGCAGGCGAAAAAGACGCGTGTAGATTCAATAGAGACCACATGTACATACATAGCACGAAACGCCTGGAATACTACGCTTGTAAGTCTGTTAGAATCAAAATGGCAAAGGCGTACGCACAATGACCGACGCGCCTTCTACAAGACCGGCACTACTAGCACCCTCACTGGGAGGCCCTCCGGTATCATCCATGCCGGAAGCCAGATGAGCTGGCCCTCCCAGCCTAGGAGGAGCGGCTCCAGCAAGGCGTCAGTACGCCAAAATTACTATGTGCCTAGCCACTCACCTGCATCACATCTGCCTCTCCTACCCCGCCCGCCTCATCGCCATTCACCTGCGCCGCGCCGCCTTCAATGCCTCCACCAACCAACGCACCGCCTCCCACGACCTCTCCGACCAACGCACCGACCCCGACGACCTCTCCGTCTCCAACCGCCGGCATGGCGAAGTCTTGAAGCGCCAGCAGCGCGCCGTCTGGGGCTATCCCATCCGCCTCGCCTCCATCTGCCTGCGCCGTGCCGCCGTCGACGCCTTCACCAGCCAACGCGCCTCCCCACATGACCTCTCCAGCTCCGTCAGCGAGCATAGCGATGTCTTGAAGGGCCAAAGCCGCGTCTACGACCATCCCATTCGCCTCGCCACCATCCACCAGCACCGCGCCGCCGTTAACGCCTCCACCGGCCAACGCACCAACCCCCGCGACGTCTCCGACTCCGTCAGCGGATATGGCGACGTCTTGAAGCGCCAGGGCAGCCTCTACGGCTGCCTCATCCGCCTCGCCGTCATCCATCTGCGCCGCATCGCCGTCAACGTCTCCACCAGGCAACGCCCCACCTCCTACGACCTCTCCGACTCCAACGGCGGGCACGACCACGTCTTCAAGCGCCAGAACGATGCCTTGAGGAGCAGGGGCGATGGCCGGAGGCTGAGTGGAAGCGGCTACGGCCTGCTGCGCAAGCTACGACCTGGTAAGCCCATGGTGCGGAAGGAAACGAACGTCATATCTCACCAGACGCTGCAGCTCATCATCGAGAATGAACGGCATGATTTTGAAGGGAGATAAAACAAAGATTGAACGGCGAAAGAATTGGATGATATGAGGAAGAGGAAGGGATGTAAGGCGTCGGGAGGTGGTGGTAAGAGGTAAGGAAGGCAAGTCCAAATCGACGCGACTTCAACGCGCCATTTTTGGCGCGGTGAGGTTGCGACCGCCTCGTCGGCTCCCGTTCACCAAGCATCCACGCGCCTGCTCGTATAAAGCAGAGTTGGGAGAGCATATTTCTACGCGTTGGGCGCCAACGGCTTCACCGCGAGGCTGCCATATTTGGCAGAGTTGTGGATATTCTTGTCATATGTTCGGAATTCACGTTCTGCTTGGAAATGTTCCCGCGACATTTGGGCTGCGCCTGAGGCAAAAAGCTCCCGAGGGAGTCAAGGATTTCGAGGGCGGTTCGTAAGGCACGTTTTGAGGCTGTCGCCGTTCTGGGCGAACGCATGGATATTCTTGTCGGCGGCGTGCACAGCCGTGCGGCCCCGCATCACGTTTTGGGAGTCTCGAGCACCTAGGCAAATCACAGCGTGGCCTAGAGAACGTCCGTGTGGTCCTAGGATGTACGCTGGTCCGCCTGTCAAGCAGGTTACCGCGCGACCTTCGCGAAAAGGAGGGCCATGTTCAAAATAGAAACGGTGAGCCCGCCTGTCATGGAGAAACACGCCTTACACTTCACACCGGGCGCAGAGTATGCATGTAAATGTACTTTTCCATGCCACAGACAACTCCGAGCGCTCGCAGGTACAAAATCTGCGAAAATCAGCAAAAAACCATCCAAAAAAAGTCTCCACCCACCTGAAGAGGTCACGCGCGTGGCGGACGCGTCAAAAAGGATCCCCAGTGTGCACATTAAGTGTGCTCATGCTCAGAACGCCACCAAATCGAAGCACCGCCAAATGCGGGCGCGCGACGGCCCCGGAGGTGTGGAAGGCCTTTCGCCGTGGGGCGCACAATTCACGCGCTCATGGGTACAAAGTTTGAGAATATGAGCGTGAAATCAACCAAAAGAGCTCCACACACCTGGAGAGGTGACGGCGCGTGGCGGACGCGTCAGAGATGTTCCCTAGCATATAATATAAAGCGTGCTCATGCTCAGAGCGCCGCCAAGCTGTGCGCTGCGAAATTCGGGCGCACCGGCCTCGGGGGTGCGGGAGGCCCTTTCCCGAGAAATTCGGGCCGTGGAAGCTACGCACATAGAGCGCGTCTAGTGCGGGGAGAGTCAACATGCTGTGCGATATGCAAAGAGAGCATAGACGGACCCGTATGACCGACTGGGATAGCGCCGCACTCGGAGCTGTGGGACGTGGCGTCCTTCCCGAGCTGCGGCCATCGACTGCCGCGTCGTCAGGAAAGGCTCAACTCCGCCTGACTGTGTGAGCAGAGTAAACACGCGCACCTGTATAAGTAAAGACTCGGTTCAAAAAGACAGCGCAAGGCCATACAACCCCGTAAGAATGGCGGACGGCAGGGTAAGATTTTCAATGAGAGCTCTTCTTGACTCTGAACCACCCCATCCTCAACTTTCTTATCGGCGGCCTCCTCGGTGTGTATTTCGACGATTTCTTCATAAGTTTTGAAGCTAACGCAACAGGAGTCTCTTCTACGGCCGCAGATTCTTCTCTGTGTGGTTCTGCTTCAGAGCGACAAGACTGTCTCGCGTGTTTCGATCGAAGAGTGATGGCTAGGGCGGCCGCATCTGAAAAAAAAGTCAGATAGAAAGAGATTGGAAGACTTACGAATGTCCTCGCCCGATTCTTCCTCACCTTCACAAACGGCGACTACGTCAAGCTTCCTGCACATCCTAGTAGATCCATCGTCTTCTTAACAATTCCGGGGCAGTCCGAGATCTAAGGTGGGCTCAATCTGTATGATACCGCAAGTCATGGCACGTCTGAGGGTACCTCGCACGACGCACCTGAGGAGTATGATCCAGGAGCTTTCTTCCGACTCGACTGTCAGGAAGTCCTTTCTGCGTGACTTCCCCAGAGTGCGATATGGGTGAATGACCTGGTGCGATTACGAGGGGGTGCTGAAATGGGGCGGGATGGCTGCAGCGTTGAATACGCATCGCGATAAGTTTTCATCATGATTGAGGTCGGGGGTAAAATTCTCACGCTGTAAAATTCCGCTATAAAAGGGACCGTTGACTTCAGGCACTCACTGGCACGTCCTCTTCTGATATCCTTGGAGTCCACCTAACCGTCAAGAACGAAGCCTATGACGGCGATAATAGGTGACCCATCCTTGTGCTGTATGCAGTCCCGTGGTCCTGATACTCGCAAGTAGCGTCGAGCTGACACGTCCCTCGGTATTCCTGAACACGCCGAAAACCCGAGCCACGAGCCCCGCAGTGGTCGGTATCCTTGGGAGATCGTTGGAAAGAAATGTGTTGCGCTTGCGTGGTCGTCATGTCGCCGGTGAGTCCAGCTTCGTCGCACCGCCGCAGCTATCCTGAATCGCGCTGCTGCCGTCCCCAGATGCCGTTCCTGCGTCCGAGCGTCATAACATTCATCGCGACGACTCTCTCCCAGCCCAGAAACACGACGCTCATTACTGGCGGCAGCGTTACAAGGTCTTGAAGGCTCGAACTCTCTCGCTACAGGAAGAAAACGAAGATATTCTCGTCGACAATCTTCGACTGGAACAGCTAGCTGAACACGCGCGGCAGAAGCTCAGGCGGGCTGTTCGTGGCCATATAGCTGTCATAGCGGCCCTGCGAGCCAACGGCATCGAGGCGAGCTTGATCTACCGGGAGAACAAGGAGGAGCTGTCGGGCAAAGGCGAGGGGTACAAGGCGCCTGGGGACTCCGGTGAGGACAGGAGCGCCAATGATGAGGACATGAGCCTCGAGGACGGGGACGACGTGCGTCTCGGCGAGGAAGAGGAGGACATGGGCCTCAGGCAGTACGTGGAGGGCATGGATCCGGGAGAGGAGTAGGGCAAAGGCGGGGAGGAATTAGTGCGAGTTCACGTCTCTAACACTGCACACCTGTCTTTTCCGTACACGCCGTCCTGATGTCATCAAGCATTGGTTGAATTTCTCTAACTTGAGTGTGATACGAGTGGGCGATAACTATGTGTCAAAGCCTTCTAAAAGCCACCCTGCCACCTCCCCTCCATAAACTCTTTGCACTCCACCCCGTTTAAACCCGTTGCCGCTTGTTTCCCTTTTCTTGAGCGCGATGGTCGGCGCGTTTGCCTTTCGTCCGCCCGGACGCCTCTGATCCCTTGCGCTTGGGGCGGTGCTCATTCAACCTAGCAAACGTCCACAAAAGGTCAGCGACGCGTAAACCAGCGAGTCTTAAAGGCACACCTTTTGTCGTGCTCCTCCAAGTAATGCTCCACCTGTATGCTGCACCCCGCGGACGCCAGTGCGTTCATCTGCGGCGTTGTCGGACCCTTCTCGGAATGCGAGGGCGAAGACGACGACGACCCCTGGCTCGGCTCTGAGTCGCTGACGGTCAAGGGCGAGTTGGCATGCGAGTTAGATGTGCTGCGAGAGGGCGGCTTGCTCGGAGTTTTCGGAGTCCAGTGCACGCGAGAGGGTCCTGACGATTTCGGAGTCGCGGGATGTTGCAGAGCGGTGCCGTCGGCTTCAGATCCAGCCCTGGACGAGCTGTCCTGCCTGGCAGGTGGCGTGGATGGGTGGCGGAAAGGAGCCGGCGGGGCAGGCCCTGGCTGGGCAGCGGGAGGCTCAGGGACGCGACCCGGGCTCAGCTGTGCATCGGGCTCAGCTCTGTCCACGCCCGGGGCAGGGGCGGCGTCGGCGTGTGCTTGTTCAGCTGGGGCTGTTTGCGTGGGGGGAGGCGTCGGGGGTCCTTGCGTGGGGAGAGGTGGCAGCGCCGGTGGGCGTTCCTCAGGCCCTTCTGGGCGTAACGTGACGACCTGGAAATGCTAGAAAAGAGGAGCGCAGGTGTTATTCAATATGAGACATCGTGTAGGGTGCACAAGTCGATCTTACTCACAATGGGACGACCGCAGCTCTTGTCCGAGGGCGTGAAATTCACGTCCCAGATGCCCGCAGTGGAGGCGACGAGCTTTACACTGTCGCTGTCCAGCTGTAAAGGAATAGAGTTAGTGTTAATCCTCGGGCGTGCTGCGGATTGGACTCACCGAGGGTGCTTGCGGACGATCCATGACGATGAGCTGGACAGTGGACGAAGGAAAAGAGCAAGTTGTGCCACTGCCACGTATTAGTCAGGACCACACCTTAGCGAGTTCGCCGCACCTAACCGCGAACCTCAGCGTCTTGCCCTCCCGCTTCCACCTCCCCCGCCTCCTGCCTTGAAATGTCATCGTCCAAGAAGGTAGCCGTTCGCGTGAAGGTTCCGGCGAGCCCAGATGACGTTGTACGCTTCGTCCCATACTGACAGAGGCCCATGCTGACGCGCCAGGACCGCTCTGCAGGTTGTCGAAGTGGAGCTCGACTTACAGGGACAAACGCAGGGAGTCCCATATACCACCGTCACAACGACAACCCCGCCCTCTGACAGAGTTGCCGCGCCGTCCCCGATGGCCTCCAAATCTCGGCTTTCGAACACCTACCAAAGCGTAGCATATCATGTCGGAGCGACTCCACTCGCCACGCAAAAGATGCCTGGGTTCTCTTACTGTCCCGACGTGTCGATCCGCCTTCAAGACCAAAAGCGTGGCTTGAGCCTTACCGCCTTCGCCGCTGCCTGGAAGTTCATTCGCGGAGTGGCGGGGGCCGTGGCCCGGGGGCGCTTGGTAAAGAAGGCGTAGAGATGGTATGTGCTGATGCGTTTGTAAGTCGGAAGACATGTGCTGACGCACAGCGATAGCTAGGTGCGTTGGATGCGAGGTTGAGGGAAAGTCGCGCCGTCGAGACTCGGAGGCGGCGGCTTGCCAGCCAAATCGTCAAAATAAATACATACCTGTCGTAGAAGTACTTATGTCACAATGTTACGATCTCCATGGCTCCATGAGCGGGATAGTCGGATGTGCACGAAGCTCAGCAGAGAGACGAGGCAGTTGTACGCGCAAAGGCGCGATGGGCGCGTGCCGATAGCAAGCGTGACGCGTCTCGCACAGCCACTGTCCCAAGATGGCATTAATTGATCAATCGCAGAGCTCTGAGTTCAGGAGCTACGGCGATTTAATCGCTCGTTGATACTCGTCGCGACGTAGATAATACAATTATGACTAGGACTACTCAGTAGCATGAAGCTGTGAAAGACACGCTAGATCAGCCTGTGACAACCGTGTTGACAAGAACTAGATACGGGGCAGCGACGGCGGAGAGCGTGGCCAAAGACAACAGATAGCTGTTCCATCTCCTTCGTAATACACATACGGGCAATCACCTGGCTTTCATCATCAGATCTCAACCGACGACGGGGCCAGATTTGCTAAGGCGTGCCTGTTTCTCCTGGACCTCCCATCCTTAGAGAGAGAGGGCCTCCTTGACGAGCTCTCGAGCGCCATCGGGGTGCCCCGTTTCCCCCTTCCTAGCAGCCTCGTTGCCTGAATTCCTCGGCACGTTGCCTGAGCTTGTGCTGCTAGAGCGCCCGAGGGTCGAAGGTGCCGTGCGGCTGATGCGCGGCAGGCCGCATGCTGTGGTAGCTCTACAGGTACACGGCTTCTTCGGAGGCCACACATACGGAGGGAGCGGGGTAACAGGGCCCAGCTTCGCGGGATAATAGCCGTGAGGGGGGACTCGGCCGCGGAGCAAGCGATCTGTGTCGACACGCATAGCTGCGGGAGCGCCATCGGACGACGCTGGTGGCAGAAGGTTGCCCATGCCGGATGTAGGCTCAACGCCCGGCAGGACGACGCTGGCTGCTATACCCTGGCCGATACAAAGGGTTGACATCTGGATGGGGTGCTCAGCGACCTCCAACGCAACGCTGTATATGCCAGCTCACCGTGTAGCTTGCGTCTAGAGATATGTGATCCGTGACGACGTTTTCGGGGTGATTCGACCGTGCAGTGGTAGTAGGAGGAGAGACGAGCCGCCTCATGCCTGACTGCCGCTCACGATCCCCTTGTCCAACCCCAAATTCAGGTTAGGGTCAGTTCCGCGTGATCCCTGCCGCAAGTATTAATTGACGCGTTCACGACCTGGAGCCGCCTATGTCACTGGCCATTCCACAGGAGGCCCTTCACGACACCCACGGTACGTGTAAAATACAGTAAGTTACAGTCTTCCAAGCATCTCCGCTAGAAAGAGAGAGTGCACAGGCCAGAGTGCGACTCGGACGACGCGTCGCGGCCTCCTCCTGGCCTTGCTAGCACGAGGCAAAGCCCGGATGGTGGCGTCGAGGGGTGGAAACCTCCGGAGTAGCATCAAATAAAATGGAGACGGCGTAAATTCGCCCTGATCCCAGGCTCTCCCTCCTCCCCTCGCTCAGCCTCCCTAACAGCCTCCCCGCGTCTTGCCCCGTCAGCCCTGCTTAACGCGTCCGTCTCCTCTCCGGGCTGGGCGGCCGTCCTCTTTCTGTCTCGTCCCCTGTGTCGCGTCCCCCTCGTCGCGTCCCTCCGCGCGTCACCGTCGGGCCCCAGGCGCACACAGCCTTACCGACGCGACCTATTTGCCCCGTACCCCTCCCGCCTCTAAGACGCGTCGCCTGGGACGCGTGCCGTTTTCACCGCGCGTCGTCAGTCTCCCTCGGTGAGCTTGAGCCCTCTCACGCCCCTCCCTGCCAGCAGCGCGTCGAACCCGGCGCCTCTGGACCCCCTCCACTTCGCCTCCCGTCCTGAAGCGCGCCGGACCCGGCGCCTCAGCTCCCCCCCCCCCCCCCCCCCCCCCCCCCCCCCCCCCCCCCCCCCCCCTGGTGCCAGAGGCTAACTCCGTCCACTCATTTGCCCGCAGGTCGAAGATGGGCGGGGAACGCCGCGTGAGTTGCTCGACCTTTCTTTGCAGACGCCCTCTTAACCACTCCCTGGCGTTAAAGACGCGCTCTTCGAAAGTATTCTCGCCGTACACCGTCGTCCACCGCTGCACTGGATTCGACCTGGATGCCGCGCTCCAGGCGTCAGCCCTCGAGCGCGCGTCTACGGCCTTCTTAGACGGGTCGGAAGAGCCCGAGTCGCCTCAAACACCTATCGCAGGGCTCCAGGGGGCTTTACAACCCGAAGAACAGCCCAAGCAAGTCGCCGACTCTCCCCCCCGTGGAGTCAAACGCGCCAGAAGTCGCTCCACGTCTCCCTATGCGCCCTCCCGGCCTGCTTCGCGGCCTCAAAAAAGCTCCGCCCTTCCCGAGAAGCCCTCGGGCCTCGAGGTTCTGCCGACCCGAGGCGGGAACACCTCACAAGACGCAGGCGCACCGTTGAAACCCGTACAAAAGCTTTACCAGCGTTCTCGGCGCCGCGACAAGCGCCGCGCAGAGCGGGAAGACGGCGCCCAGCTGCCCATGCCCACGCGCCGCATGGTCGACAAGTACAGCAACCCGCCCACCATGGAGGCAGCCGTGTGCGCGGAAGAATTTCCTGTCGCAAACGGGGGTTTCATTGGAAAGCCGGGACTTCCTGCGGCGGCAAAAGGCTACGCCGATCGCATTTTGGACCTCTACCTCCTTCTACAGCAGCTCAACTTTCGGTTAGTGGAGTGGGATGGGAAGTGAGTATCCTGGCATCCACGTAGCAGCAGCCGCCCTCGCTGACGGGCTGCCTCTGCAGGGAACATCAGGCAATCGTTGACGCCGCCGGCCGCGTCATCGTCTACCTCGCGGGGTCGCCTGATGATAAGTCGTGGCCCGACGTCGCCCGCGCCGCCAGCCGTGAAATGGACGAGATCGCTGCGCACAAAGCGACTAACTTCATGGCCCAAGAGTCGAATGCGGCGCACACTCGCGGCCGATACCCCGTTCTTCACGCCGGGTTCACGTTCGGCGGCGGCCCTCAGGTGCGTGTGCTGCCTTACAGCGTCCCTGCCTTGCTGAACCTCACGATGCAGGCGCCCCATAACGTCGGCAAGAAGGACGCTAAGCGCGTCGAGGCCAGGAAACGCCTCACTCGTAACGAGGCGTTTATTCGCCTGGCGGGCTTTGCCAGCAGTGAGCCTTCTCTGCAGCCTTTGTGTTCTGAAGTGCTAACGCGCAGCCCCTTGCGAGCAGGCGCGTTCCGAATCGCGGCCCCGAAGCTCTTCACGCATTACGACACCGCCATCGGGGACGTCAAGGCAGGGGACTCCGGCCTCCGACCCGCCTTCGCCAACAGCGTCTTTCCCACTGCGACGTTCAACTTTGGCCCGCGAGCGGAGACGCTTCCACACCGTGACTACCAGAATGTGCCGTACGGCTGGTGCGCCGTCACGGCCCTCGGGGATTACAACCCGAAGCTTGGGGGCCACATATATCTATGGGAGCTCGGGCTCGTAGTAGAATTTCCGCCGGGCGCCACCATTCTTCTTCCCTCCGCCGTCGTCACCCACGGCAACACGCCGATCCAAGAAGGCGAGACGCGTAAGGCATTTACGCAGTACTGCGCTGGCGCCCTCATGCGCTGGCATGCGTACGGCATGCGTACCGAGCGCACGCTGTTAGAGGAGGTGCCGGGCATGAAGGAGGCGCTTGACCAGAGCTGGAGAGAGAGGTGGAGGACCGCCGTGTGCTATTTCTCCAAAATTAACGAGCTGGCTGCGGATTCGCGGGCGTGTCTGTGATCGCGGCGGCGTGGCCTTCCTTTTTGTAAGTAAACTACTTGGCCCTATACCTTAATAGAAGCAGCCCCGGGCGACCTGTCTCGATGCTCCTCATCTACGCACAGGCTCTGCAATAATAACATTATGCTTAATATATAGTCAAATATGTGTGTCTGTCGGTAAACGAATTCACGAAAAAGGTTTGGCAAAGCTCTAAAACATTTGAAGATGTCCAGTCCCGAGGCGCAACAGGCCCGAACTTCGGCAGCAGGTGGACACTGCTGCGGAGCTCGCTGACAGGGATGATGCTCGCTGCACGCTTCGTGCCGCCTGCGGTCGTCTGACGAGTCACCTTGTACATGAGGTGATTTTCGTCTGCCACAGGTCCGGGGCGCGTGAACCATTCTACGTAGGCAAAATGCGTTGGCGGTTCTACATGGCCCGCGAATGCCGTGCGGGAGGCCTTCGCCGAGAGCGAGAATACCATGCGGACCTGTACTACACGGTGGCCTGTTACACGGCGTCAGAGCGATCCAAGAAAGAGCCAGCGCGGTCAGCTATACCTTGGATGCCGTGCTGTTCCTCGTCTCTATCTCCTCCCGTCCGATGGAGAAGCGCCGTGTCAAAGCGACCGGGCTGCACGCGTTTCAAACTATCCGTGTATGCGGGCCGCACGTGAATACAATCGAGGGTTTCGGGCACCTCGTCGCGGCCTTGAGCATCAGGATGCCAAAACTTGACTTTGTGGAATGCGGCGACCCTACTAAACGGGAGGTTGTAGTCCTCAGCAATACGCTTCACCAGGCGGTCTGAGAATCTCGGGTTGTTCATCTTGATGATGTATTCCGTCAGAACCTGCCGAAGCTGCGTCGCACCATACCTCTGGGCGGCCTGCTCGAATGAGACAGACTTGGCGGTCGGCTCTTTTGCGATCTTCATCAAAAGCGTCCGGGGCACCCATTCTGTCGCCGGCAAGCGGACATCAGGCTGCCCAGACATCCGCCAATTGATATAGAGAGCGTGTCGTTGGATCTTCTCCCGGCGCTGGAGCCATCGCGTCATTTGATAGTATTCGTCTTTGTGGTTCGTCGCGCGATAAGCGTCCTTTGCGAAGTCGATGTGGAGGCGTTCGGAGTATTCGGTGCTGTAATTATCAGTGGTGCCGAATTGCTTTATGGACGGGGTGTAATGTAGGAGGGAGTGCAGCTTCGGGAGGTTGAAGTTCTCCCGGATGCCAAGCTGGACGAAAATCGACTTGTTCTCATGGAAGACCCTGAGAGATTCGTCCAAATAGACAAGAGTGGATGAGGAGTGCGAAGGGTATTGGCAGATATAAGTAAAGTCGAGGAGCGCACGCAAAGCGCGGACCAGTCGAACAGGCGATGCTCCTCCCGGAAGCGGCAGCCCGGCTACGACGCCTAGGAGCACTCGACAGATATCTTTGTGCTCTTGGCCAGAGACGCGAGAGAGGTGGGATATCCCGCTTGAGAACAGACGTAGATGGTGGCTTGGCGGCAGTCGCGCAAATCGTGCGTCAACCTCGTCAGCTCCAAACGCCCTCTTGATCCAGCCGATCATATGCTTGACCATGCCCTGGTAAACCTGGTGGAGAACGTCGGGCGTGATAGACTGGTAGATGTCGACATAAGGGAGATCCTCCCAAAAAGGATGGTGAATCGGCTTGATTCCGATCTTCTCGCAGGCCGCGATGTACGCGGCAGGGCCGCGGTCGGCTTGGGCCAATGCTTTGTACACGTCTTCTATCTTGCGGCGGCTGAATTCAGCGTATCGCTCAAGATCTGAAGGTTGCAGATCGCATGCGTTGGGGCACTGCATATTCTTGCAGCATGAGATAAGACATTGCTCAGGATAATCGCCGACGTACACTGCCAGGATCGGATGGCAGCGACGTTCGACGCCGTCCCCACCCGACATCCGCACGCCATCCAGGCCCGCCTCCTTGATGGTTTCGAAGATCTTGCGCATGCAAGCATGGAATACATTAGCGACCGCGCGCCGGCGTGTTTCGCGGTTCTTGATGTGCGTGAGGGGTGTGGTAGGGAGATAGCCCAGTAGAATTTGAGCTCGGCGAGACGGCTTACGCCTGATAGACTTTGGAATGTTGCCGATTGTCAGATAGATAGGATATGCAGATTTGTTTCGAAAAGACGTTAACTGCGTCTTATCTGTCGACACGATGAGCGGCACGACGGTTCCGCCCTCTTCTCGTTCCTCAATAGCTCGCTGTAAATGAGAGAAATGAGTACGATGCCTCCGATTCCGTGTAGATGAGCTACCTGGACCCGCCACCACCATTTTCCTGTGTGCATTTCGTTATACACCCGAACCGTCCGATCGGCGTCTACATAGTGGCGCTCGGGCGCGTACACCATATGAGGGGTGAAGTCGGGGTCGCCGTAGAGGGCCCGAATGCACGCAAGAGGATCCCGATAGTGGAATTCGAACGATTCACCCTCAACCGTGACGTGATTGACTTTGAAATCCGGCCGAGACGGTAGCTTGTCATCTATGATGGCGTTTAGCTGAATCGAGTTCTTGTACGGCACGTCGAGCCGCTCAGAGATCTGCAGGCAATCGGTCAGGCGAAACGACCTTCTACACCGTGCCGAACTGGCGGGAAAGTACACTTACCTCGTCGATGGCTAGAAGGTCATTGAGAGCCGTGGACGAGGGCCCGCGCATCTTCGCCCAGTGGGCGAGATACCAAGATCTAGACGTCGGGAAGGGGTGGAAGTAGCTCTCTGCGTTCTCAGCGTGAATTTCCGCGCCGTAATCGTCGTACCCGGACTTGTTCTGGCTCGGTAACGGTGCGCCAGCCTTGCCTCCGAAACGAAATACATGTGGGTCGTCCCAGAGCTCTTCCTCCACCTCGTGGATGTTCCCCTCGCCTTCGTCGCCAGGTCCCTCGGCCTGGGCGCCATCATGACCATCGGCGCTTGGAGCGTTGTCCTCACGGGGGTCGTGCGCATCGTCGACGTCCATGTGAATATCGGGATTGTCGTCGGCTTCGGGCTGTGCGCCTGCTATCTCCGAGTCGACGTCGCCGATGGGACCATCGCCGATCACGACGGGGACATCCTCTTCATTCGGATCGTCTACCTGAGCTAGATCTTCGTCGTCCCAACCTTCGTCGCTGTCTTCATCCTCTTCAACGTCTGGGGGGCCGGGCGGCTGGCCAGCCGCGAGCACTGCAGCGTCGTCTTCTTCATCCCAATAGAAATCATGCTGCTCATCACCTGGCACAAACGCATCGTCGTCTAGTAAGAAGTCGAAATCACCGTCTTCGCCGCCGTCTGGTGATTGAGCATTGAGGGCTCCGGGGTGACTGCTTGGGCCTGCCTCCGGCTGAGCGGCGGGCTGGTCGTCGGCTAGATAATCGAGATAAACCAGCTTCCGCTGCCTGAATTTTTGACACGCTTTATTGATGGACTTTGTAAGGTGTTGGGCGATCCCGATATTCGAGAATGTCCTGTGACAGCCACCGCAGGTAAATGTGGACGTCGCCATGTATTAGAGGTGTCTAAGATGTGGTGAGAGATAACGATGAGGCGACGCGGGCAATTGTGAGAACGTTGTCCAGCCGAGCGTGGGTTCCTTATAACCACCAGGACCTTGCCACGTCGCACGCTTGTGCTTCTCCGTTCAACTTGCAACTTCCTTTTGCTCACGACTCTCAATCACGACTATGGCTAGAACAAGGTCGAATAACTCAGCCGCCGCCGCTGTCGATGTCGAGGCGCCAAAGCAGAAGGCTGCGCGGGCTCGCCCCGCCCCAAAGGGGGGCCAAAGCCCGACCCTGAGGGCGGCTACTCGCCAGTCCTCGCGTCTTCAAGCGGCGGCGGAGCGTATGGACGTCGACAGCCCTGGGGAGGAGGAGGATGAAGAAGTCGGTCAGTGTTCCATCATTTCCCGGGCCACTCGTGGTTACTCACTTGATCTGCCGGCAGGGCATGCCTTGATCCCCGAAGACGACGAAGGTGAGCGAATCGGGCAACTCACCTATCTCTATACCAGCCTTCGCCCGCCTCTTACTACACCTCACAGCATCCGGACCCGACGCCTCGCCTCGCCGCGGGCGGAAGCGCGCCAACACCGCCAGCGCGCCGGAAAGCGCTGCCAAGAAGAGAAAGCCTGGTACGTAGCTGCCCCCCTGGGCAACAAAAAAGCTCACCTCCTCTTTCAGCGAACGCCAGAAAAACGACGGCCAGGCCAGCACGGGGAGGGAAGAAGACGAGCACTCGCCAGATCCCCTCGCAGGACGAAGTCGACAATCAGGAAGATGAAGAGCCGCCGGCGACACGGCGTCAGCCAGGGAAGTAACCGCGTGCCTTGTCGCAGATTTATTCGAGCTGACAGCTCCCTACAGGCAAATCCCGCCACGGCCCGCCGAAAGAGAACGGCGACGGCAACGAGGAAGATCAGGATATATCCGGGGAGGAGAGCGACAACAACAGCCAGGACAGTGGGACGCCCGAGGAAGAGATCGAGGTTGACGAAACCTGGGACGACGACAAGAGCAAGGGCAAGGGCAAGGGCAAGGGCAAGGGCAAGGGCAAGGCCCTCGTTAGACAGTATGAAGCTGCGGTGAGCGTCTGGGGGTGTCCTCGTTGCGTATGTCGCTTACTATGCGCACTGCCTTTTTCCGACAGGTGCCCAAAATCTCCAAAGGGAACTTGAGCTTGCAAAACGTGCGGGAGTACGAGGCGGGACTCTCAGGAGACGAGGGCGGGCCGGGGTTGGAAGGCGACGTCGCCGAGGAGCAGCTGGAAGGCGTACGCGAGCTTGGACAGCGGCCGAGGAGCATCGGGGCGCACGCTAGGCTCTCGAGCCCGGGGGACGAATCCGGTGATTCCGTTCACGAGGGCGGCAAATCTGCGAAGCCCAGAGCGCAACGAGCTACAGCGGGGCAACCCTCCAACCAAGACTCAGAGTCGGTCCAATACGACTCCCGCCGTGCCTCTCCGGGCCGCGCCACCCCGCTGCCCACGCTGCGCGCCTCTGCAAACACGAGCGCGTTGGGTAAAGGGCGCCCTCCCCGCTCACACTCGCTCGCATCCTCGCGTGGCGGCTCGAGTGTTGCGACTGCTCCTCCCTCCACCGTCCCATCGCGGGCTCAGTCTCGCTTTCCGTCGCGCAGCGATTCATTGGCGCCGTCTCGCGCTCCATCTCAAGCCCCATCTCGCGCGCCGCCTCAAGCTCCGTCTCAAGCTCCATTCCGTTCCCGCCCGCTCCCTCGACCGGTGAGCCGTGTCACATCGCAAGCGGGGTCTCGCGGGGGTTCTGTCCCCCTGTCTCGCGCCGACTCTCGCGCCGGTTCTCCGCCCCCGTCTCGCGCCGACTCTCGTGCCCCTTCGCGCGCCGACTCTCGTGCCCCTTCGCGCGCCGACTCTCGCGCCCCTTCGCGCACCGACTCTCGCGCCGACTC
>MU277315.1:0-15703 GCA_022160305.1 Artomyces pyxidatus | reverse complement strand
CCAGTTCGAGTTCGCCTTGACCATCCACACTTCGCAGAACATGGACGCGGCAACTGCTAAGCTCTGCACGGTGGAAAGCACGACCAAGGATATCATCATTTTTCGCTGTCAACTCGGGATCGCGCATCGCGTGCCGCCGGTGCACAGAGCGCCGTGAGTCGGATAACAGTGAGCTGAACCGTGGGTTCTCTTGAGGTACGTCTACTTTCACCGTGTTCACGTACCCTGTTGCCGTGGCGAGTTCTGATGCGTCTTGTGCTATGCGCCCTCAAAAGTCCGTAGCGTGGTATGAGTGAGTGGGCTAGAAGTCGTCTGCGGCTGGTGGGACACACTGCGGAGAACGTTGCAGCAGCGGGTATAAGAGGGACTGCGTGTAACAAGTATATAGATACGTTTGAGTGCTCCAAAGCAAAAAAAGTGTTGCCAGGCAAAGGACGAGGACGTCGTGTGATGCAAAACAGATACCTGGCGGTCAGGGAATCGAACCCTTCATCGGCCCACAAACCGCTGTCTTCGCCGTTCAGCCACGGAGCTACGCCTCAGGTAAAGGCCTTACAGGGATTTATGTTGACTAACCTCGCATGCACGCGCCCAAAGCGTGACCTGTCCCTATCTGGTGCTCTTCGAATTCTGCCTCGTGTCGTCCAACAATGTTCTCGTCAGTCTTCGTCTTCTCAGGCAGCTATCGTCCTCTGACGCGTTCTTGATCTGCAATGCCAGGGAGAAGAGGAGGAAACATGCTATGGGTGTCGTCGACAGGGACAAGCCGGGGACTGCATGCCGCCTGCAGCCACAAGCGCGCGTGTCTCCACGGCCTGTCTCCCTAGACGACCCCACCCCCGCAACTCCTCACGAAATCTCTCGCGCTCCCTTGCTCTGCCTATTCTTAGGTGCTCATGAAGTATGTCCTCAGCTCCGCAGAGCGCCGCAAGATCCTAGACCTTCTGTCGACATCTGGGGATACCACCGAACTCTCGGGCTTTCTTGACTATCTTACCTCCAACGGAGACTTTCCGGAACCCGACACGCCAGCTGTTTCCTTTTCTTCAACTTCCGCGTTATCTATCCGAGGCCCAAGCAACGGAAGTGTCGGGAACTACGACGAGGGACGGCGGCTCATCGAGGCCGCGTCGCAGACAGAGACCTTGGAGCCTGAAGAAGAGAACTTGTTTGCCGGCGAAGGTGAGTAATATTATCTTCTCTGCAGATAGACTTACCATACGAATCTGCAGTGACAGACGAAGGGCACGGGCCAGAGCGCGGTCGCCTGAGGAGACGAAAGCAACGCCGGAACCGTCAGCATCCGTACGCGCCCGAGGGGAACGACGCACCTGGCGGATACGACGTCCCGGTAGCTAATCTTCCGGGACATGTATACATACTTCCCGGCTGCCCCAGAGGCGGCATCACTTTCACCAGCTCAAGGAAGAAGAAAGCCTCCAGAGTGTGGGGTAAACGAGCAGACCGCGCTCGTCTCAATAGCACTCAAGCCCTCACCATCCTGGGAGCCATGGCGTCTGTGTCCGAGGAGACAGCTAGCTCTTGGTTGGAGTCCTTGAGCATGGCGGTCGGAGGAGATACGGCTGCTCTCAGGGAGGACAACAGTCTTCGGACGACGTTCTTACGCTGCGAAGGGCTTTCCGGTAAGGGAATGGGTCTGGACTTTAGCAGAATGGTGAACTATATCCAATTGGTAATGCGCTGTCAGTCGTGAGTCTTCCCGCTGTGCGTATATCCGTTTCGAAGCTAACACTGTTCAGGGAGTTGAAGAAAGATAGAAGCGCAACCTTGACGTCGCTCTACGATACCCTGGATCTGGATATTCGGAAGAGAACCACAGTTCGTACTTTTCTAGACTGGCATTCGAAAGGTAGCAAGTACGCAGCTGTAGCGTCGGGGGGTGAGTTTACGAATTGTTTGCCCTTCTTTCAGAACTCTGAGCCTTTCTAGGATCTATCTATGCTCTTGTCTTGATTGCTGGCTTGGACATGAGAGTACGCCTCGGCGAAGTAGATGGCAAAGCTCCCTGGATCATAGGAAATACACTTCGCGATCCCCCTGAAGGTAGGTAACGATATATTCTTTACCTTGACTTTCTAACACGACGTTTGGAACAGATTCGTTAGAAGGACGACTCGTACGGCGCCAGATAATCCCCCTTATAGCCCTCCTACGCACGCGGTTACCGATTTCGATGCCCGGAATATTCCCAGAAAGTCTCTTAAAGGAGCACGACTTGGAAGCAACCGTGGAATGTGCAGATATAGCGTCTACAGACAGGTTATTCTCTATCATCCAGTTCAAGTAAGCAAACCTTTAAACTGATATACAGCGTCCTGACTTCAAAAACACCCAGCGACTTCGCCTTGACAGCACGAAATCAGGAGATCTGGTCTAGTTGTCAAGCACAGGTGAACGGCGTACAAGCGACCTGTCTACAACGCGCAACGCGTCATCTACTGGCCGGCGCTTTGGAAGTGTTAGACGCAGGGAGCTCGGGAGATGGAGACGGCGAACAGGGCGGAGGAAGTCGCAGTATCAGCAGGATCGGCGAGCCCGTGGAACTTCAGCCGGTCAAGACACGCCTTGCAACACGCTTCGATCTGGCGGCCGAGGGGAATCAGCAGAAGAGGGTACCTGAAGACAGGTCAGCTTGTTATGCTTGGACGGAAAGGGAGAGGGGTTACGCTTTGGACGCCCCTCGTGTTGGGAGTGTTGAGGAGTTGAGGTTGAAGGTGAGTCTGTAGCCCTGCGTCAGGTTGTCCTGTCTGAGAAAGCCAATTCCAGCTGAGGAATTATTACCGAGGCGGTATACGCTCGGATCCTTTCACGTACATGTCGATCCCACCGGAAGTCGTAGAGTAAGTGTATTTCTGCTAACCTTAGACCGGCACAACTGAATATAGCTTGTCGTAGTGCAACAGAGGACCATGCTTTGAGGCTGGATTGCGCAGACGGTTCCCTTCTGGCATTCATAAGTACCGCCATGCCCCAGCATCTGAAGGATCGCCTCACAGACAGCCTACTGGCCTGTTTCGCTGGTCGCCAGAGTTTGGTCCCCACAAACTCCACCTCTTCCGGAGAAAGCTTTAGATTTCAAGCCCTTCATTTTTCGTGGTACAACAGGCACTGTACTCAGGCAAGTCTTTTCCTTGTCACATTGTCTCGGTTCTCTGATTATTTCTCAGGGAGATAATGCCCCAACAGATATCTCGCCGCTCGAGTTAGAAAATATAAACGCGTCCAGGACCAATCATTCTCAACTGGTTCCCTACGTCTCCAAGGAGATGCGGGACGAAGAGGAACTGTACCAGCTCGTCAAAGCCCTATTCAGGGAGGTTTTTGAATGGATCAACACTATGGTACGTACCGTGCTTTCGCGGTAGGAACCTGGCTGATACTCTGCCACACACTCAGGTGGCTACCTGTTTGCCTGAAGAGCATCGCGTTCTCAAGATTGAAGCAGACGTTCTTCCAGGCAACAACCAGTCTCCCGTCTACCCCTTCCTGGGGTTTGTTATAAACC
Source organism: Artomyces pyxidatus (assembly GCA_022160305.1). Classification (NCBI taxonomy): domain Eukaryota; kingdom Fungi; phylum Basidiomycota; class Agaricomycetes; order Russulales; family Auriscalpiaceae; genus Artomyces; species Artomyces pyxidatus. Next base: position 12,177 of record MU277315.1, on the reverse strand, counting down.
TCAACGTGGCGACGAAAGCCCACCTTGATGCGCAAGACAAACTGTTGTGTCTTGTAATGGCACTTGGCGAGTACGAAGGAGGGGAGCTTGTCATGGTGGAACCAGGGCTTGTCCTCCCTTTGCGTTGCGGTGACCTTGTGGCCTTCCAATCTTGTCGCATAACTCATTTTAATCTTCATTTTGAAGGTCTTCGATCTTCTTTTGTCTTTCATACAGACAAAGCTTTCCGTTCTTGGACGGAATATGGCCATCGCAATGGCTGGAATCGCAACACGACGTTGAACTGATTTATTTCTTATTTACCCCAGATGTTTTCGTAGACATAAGTATACCTTTCTATCCCTTTAATTACCTGCTCTAATTCCAATTCTGATCCTTCAACGCGTCGTGGGAGCGCCAGCGCCTTCGGCACGCCGGAACGCGGAAAGTGAATATTCGGCAGTGCGGTGGCTACCAAAACGCGCCAAGTTCGCCGTCTCCATCTTCTGTCACTCACCACAACCAAGTCGTTTTCCAGGCCGTGCTCCTTTCTTAGACCTTCCCCACACGCATCCATCTTACTCGCTTTAGACGTTGTTACCCCTCATCCCAAACAAGAACCGGTACGTTTCCGCTGCTCATCCTTTTGCGCCGCGCTTACTTATCCATGCGCGCAGTGCCTCTCATCTCGCCTTACCCAACCCACCGACTAACCACCCAACATCAATACCCCGGTCTGAAGAATTCAAACGTAGGAGCTGACGCGCTGTTCGTCGAAATTACTAATATTCTCCGCGTCAAGATGGCTACTAGAACACGGGCTGCCCAAAAGACCAGCAAGCAGATATCTAACAAGTCGTCTACCGCAGCCAGCAAAAAGACAGCGACGAAAAAGAAGACGGTTGCGAAAAAGCCCTCCACTGCCAAGAAGACCGCCGGTGGTAAGAAGTCCAACAAAAACAAGGATGCTGACGAGGACGCCATCGAGATTTCTGACGATATCGAGGAGGAAGAGGACGACGACGATGATGAGGATGGTGATGGTGAAGACGGTGAGGATGACGTCGACAGCACCCACGGCGGCGACAGCGAGGACGTTGACGAAGACGGCGAAGAGGATGAGGACGAGGAGGAAGAGTCCCAGCCAGCCAAGAAGAGAAAGGGTAAAGCCAAGGCCAACTCGAAAGCCAACACTCAGGGGAAAGGGAAGGGCGGCAAGAGCAATAACAGCAGACCTGCAAAACCCAAGGCCCTCACAGCAACCGAGAAGAAAGAGTTACAGCGTCTTGAGAAGATCAATAAGCTCGAAGCCGCTGAACGCGAACGACTTCGCCGCGAGAGTAAGTCTTCCGAAGTCCTATCTCTTTCTGTGTCTATCTCAAAGACGGTACCAGATATCCAAGAAAAGAACAAGAGGCTCAGAGCATTAGAAGATCAGGAAGAGAACGACGAAGTCCAGCAGGATACCGCCAAGCGTCGTCGTTTACAAAAGGAGAAGGCCAAGGAGGCGACTTTGGATACCGACGAGGAGGTGCTCACCGGGCACTTAGAAGAGGCGGTGATGGACTCTTCTAGGTCGGACTTCAGCGGTAAGTGGTGAAGCTCCTAGACGGACAAGTAACAACTAACCAGAAATATTCTCTAGAGCTGTACAAGGGCAGTGCCCCCACTTGGCGTGCTAAAGACATCCGGGCACTGGTGCAGCGTTATGATCGCGAAGCCCTTGAGGCGTCACAGGCCCAAGGACAAAACAGCGGCGACAATCAGGATGTAGGCGCAGCTGAAGGTGGCGTTGAGGGAATGCAGGTCGACGTGGTGAGTAAAGCAGGACAGGGAGAGGCAGGAGAGGAGGGAGACGATGAAGATGAGCAAGTCGAAAGCCAGTCGTCGTTGTGGAATGGTGCCCAAGTGAGTGTTCGCTTCCTGCTAGAACTAACCCTGATCCTTATTTCGTAGATTCTTGGAGACTCCGACGTGGAGGAAGCAGAGCGCAGCAAGAAAGGGAAGAAAGCTGTCGTCCAGAGAGCTCAGTCGGCCACGTCTACATCCACCTCGAGCAGCAAAAAGAAAACGAAGATACGCCTGCAGGATTTCAAGACAGACGTGTTGAAGCGCATTGCGTCGGCCGGAAACAAGCACATGAAGGCCTACATCAGTCTCACGAACGCGTTCCCTATCGCTGACAAGAAGAATTCCTTGGCCTGGGATTCTGTCGTGCAAGCTTGCGCCTTTGAACCTTTTCTCACCAAGACTCTTCAGAACATAGCAAAGAACGACGAGGCTCTCCAGGATAATATCATCGAATATGTTGGTCTTTCAACGTCTATCTAGAGCACCTAATTGATGTAAACTGTTCCTGTAGGTCAACCAGGGGACGTGGTCGATGCGCGGTCTCCTCAAGCAACGATGCACAGATCAGATCATTGCCTACTTCAAGTTGGAAGACCTTCAGAAGGCCCTTGGAATTGACGGTATGAGTTCCCTTGTGGCGTGGCTAGTCCCACCCCACCTTGAGAACCCAAGGCCTTTCACTTTCGGAGGTCTCGACTTGGAGGTACGTCGTGACCGAAGTGCCAGCGCTCCTTCTAATCTGGATTCCACAGGCAAGGACGTACAACAAGCTTCTTATGTATGCGAACCCTATTATCAAAACAGTGATAGCTGCTGGTTGGTTCAGCAAGAAGGCCAGTTCTGAGGGAGTTCTGTGGATGGACGACTTCAAGACCTGTCCGTTGCCCATGATCGCACTGTGTCTCACCTTGGTACGCCGTAACCTATAACTTCATGATCAACTTGACATCCATCTTTGTTTTTCAGACTGAGAGCATCATTCTAGAATATTCTACCGGCACACGCATCAAGATCGACTTCTCGGAACCTCTCAACAGACCCAGGTATTTTTTGTCTATGCTTGTTTCCACAGCCTTTAATTTCCAATGCTTCATGTAGATATATCGCCCATCTCCAAGGACTCCAGACAGTGGAAAGGCGCGCCCCGAACTATATGAAAAATTTGCGCGCGGCACTGTGGCAAGATACAGTGTGATTTTTATTTGCTTCTCTCAACGCTTCCAGCTGACAGTTTGTTAGGGACCTCGCCAGAATGAGCCACCTCAAAGGTCTATCCAACAATACAGTGGAGGGTGTGATGGAGGCTGAGACAGATTTTGAGGCTCTGGAGGCTTCCGTCATGGGCCGCTGATTTTTCTATAATTCTGGCAAGGGGTAGTTTCAGGGTGTGCTACAAGGGTTTTCCTATACTACAGTTTTGATTAGTTTAATGCATACGCTACGTTGGCTATGGAATTTGAGAAATGCTATCCCTGCTTTCCAAGCTATCCCTGCTACAAGCTCCCCAGAATGAAACAGAACCAAGGTATCCGCTATGTTGTTCAAGGTTTTCATGCCTGCTACAGGGAGCTATAGGTGCTACGATAGAAATTCGGTTGAAATTGTTTTACTGATAGAATGGACCTTTCTATTTCTGCAACCACGCAACCCTTGCTATCAAAGCAACTTTTCTTCTTTGGTAGCTGCTGTGTTGCTATATAGTAAGCTATAGCAAGAAGTCAGTTTCCAGATGATCGGTGTCGCGACGATCATCATCGAGGGCGTGCTACCTTACACCCTCTCCGGCATCACGTACATCGTCAGCTAAGGTATGAACAGCGTGATCTCGATCCTCTTCTCTATATGTCATGTTCACAGTGCGTACACTTCCTCCTCTCCTTTGGTGGAATTTGTGGCTGGTCGTGGGTGTGGCATTCAGCGTGTGTGAGTCCGCAGATACTGTGCAGTGCTGCGCGTCGTCGAAGGCTACCAGCTCACGGATGCTTTGACGACGCTCAATCTCTCTAGCAACTGAACCCGAGCGCCACGCGCAGTCCCGGCGGCGGCGGCGGCGGCGGCATCCACGTCTCTCGTCAGACCATACGCCAGGGTGATCACTTGCTCGAGGACGTTGGCAAGTTCGCGACATCGTCGGACGGCGGAATATGAGCCGGAAAGCTCGGCAGTTCATTTATTATATCAATTGTAAGCTCTTTATCTTGGTTTTGGGTGTAGAGTATTTGTGACACGGCCTGTTAGGTATATGATGGACTCTGCTCGTTTGGCTGGGTAAATGCGGGATATCGAGTTGCTAGTACAGATACTAGTCTTTTTCTGGAATACAGAAGAAAAGGCGGCGCACTTTTAGACGAACGTGGAGCCCGAAGCTGATGCAGCCTTGGCAAAAATGGACCCTGCACCAAAATTCCTGCGATTATCTTTATGCTGTCAGTGAAGCTAGTGGCCGAGTCGCCACTTCTCCACAAAGACAGCGTTGTCGGTGGTGTGATGATGAGAATATTCCAATTAGTTACTGATGCGTGCAGGCGCTTCTCGTCGATGTCAACACGATCGCACTGGACATTGGCAGGACACGGCCTGGATGGCGAATTCAGATAACTTACACAAACTTGCTTCTCTCGGCGAATAGTTCAGCATACCAAGAAGGGCTGCAAATGCAACAATGGGGGTGCATACATAACAAGCGTGACAGTACATCGCGAGTGCGGCGAAGTTGTGATAAGAGTGCGAGAGACTACGCGTGGCGGGAGATCGTTCTCAGTCAATGCACCGCTTCGAGGTGATGAACGCCGGAAGCTGGGAGAGATCGTCCGTCCAAAGTCACGAGCTCCGCAAATCTAGTATGGTATGCGAGGACCGATTCCGGCGTGTCTGCTTGTGACCGCCACCTTGTGCTGATAGTCGCCCACGCGCAGAACTCAGCACATGGTCTGCGGTTGAGAGATGAAATGAACAAGACTCGCCGATCAAGAAGAACGTGGAGGAGCAAGTGAGATTTTTGCGGAGAGAGCCGATGAGGAACAGCATGCTACGACAGCCTAGAACGTGAGGAAGATCGCGATAGCCTCGTCCTCTTGACTTCTCCCTGCGGCCGTGTAGGCGGCCGAAAAGGCCATGGGCAAGCTCGTGACCTTCTGGCACGTTGAATTCTTCGCAGTGCGCTTTCTCGACGTCAGACGTGGTTTGAGGGCCAAGCTCGAGAGGAAAGACTTAAGGCCTAACAGGACGTTCGTCACCATTTCGAGCCCGGGTGGCAAATTCGGAGCCGTGATACGCCTCCGAGACGTATCGCACTTGTATCGCGTGGGCAACGATGGTGAGATGAAACCGGCCTTTTGCACGCTTGAGGACATCCGTCACTGCGATCGAGAGCTCGAAGTCATTCAACAGCTAGTATGTACTACACGTCAATACATGACAGACATCCACCCACGATCGTAGCACGCACCCGGCTCAGATCATCCCGATCCACCGCCTCTGAGCAATTTGTGTGCACTTGCCAACGTGCACATTTGAAACTATCAGAAACCAAATCGAAGCTAGCTGCGATAGCGGATGCGACGCACTCGTACGCGGCCGCGTAGAACGTCCACGAGCACTTCTCACAGCAAGTCTCCAGAAACTCGTCAAGCACTTGCCGCGTGCCGCCTGCGCACAGTATCGTCCTTCTTGATGTAGGTTTTCGAGCCTTGTCGTATCTGGGGGTACATAGCATGGGCGACGTGAACGATCATGAATGAGCGGGAATGACTCCAGCAAGAGCCACCGCGCACTCTCACCTTCTATCGTGCTCCCATTCCCAGCAAACCTCATCTCTCAGCACCTACTGTGTTGCGGTCGAAAGAACATGCGCCGTAACCTCACGGAGCAACCGATAATGTGGTGCTGCGAAGAAATGACAAGATGAAGTGGGGAGGCGTGGAGATGGATAGCGTGTACCAGAGGAGACGAGCCGCGAGGGAAGTGGCTGAGTGAGTGTTGTTGCAATCCTTGATTGTGAGGGGTGGGAAGGGTCGTCGGAGAAAGAGGAGAGAAAAGGGCTCACGAGAAAAAGAAAGCTTTCAGCGAGCCATTTGGACGAGAAGGGGGAGTTGTGGCGACCCTTTAGGTCGTGGGCGGTTCTGATCGCTTGTGGCCGTGACACGAGCGGCCTCCGATCGCGTACACTTGTTGGCCCTCCAGCTTAGCGCGTGCTCACAATCTGTAACCGTGACCTTGTCCCGATTGCTTGTACGCGCGTCCTCGAGCAGCTCACGAGCGAGAGTGTGCGTCCAAGAGCGTATGCCGTCGGGCTACGTGCGTTATCGACGTTCATAGGACCTCCTCTACGACGGCGCCCGGTGCGAAGAAGATGCTGCGGACACTTTCGCCGAGTGGGCTGGCAATGAGAGGCAGAGGGATGACCTCGACTTCCACATTACTACCGACTCTTCCTGCACGACCATAAGCCTTTTCTTGAACAGCTAGAGCACTTGTCCATGAACGGCTTGCAAGCAGGCCCACAAATCGAACGCACCTAGTTCCCAGCTAAAGCAGCCTCCCGAGCTCCTCGTCACGCGACGTCGTCGCCGCGAAATCCGGCATGTTCAACTGGGCGAAAACGAGGAAGTGAAAGTTGTTTGCACGGATGGCTTTCGGCTTGACATTTTCGGTGAAGACAGAGAGTCCTCGACGCTCGATGTAGCCGTGTGCTGCGACCGGGTAAACGCGACCAACGGACGCGGCAAAGTCGGGAGTTGCAGCAATGCAGGTAGCATGGTCGCAAAGCTAACATCCTTTGCGCAGTGAGGCTGCAAGACTCTGATAGTATGCACTACGTGCCTTTCTAAGTACCCTGATCCCTCTCAAGCGCAAGCGATTGGTGAACGATGGTGGTGGGAAGGATGGCGGGAGACAGCATCGGGCGTTGCCGGACGCGAATCGCAAATGATCTGGTCGCGCATGGAGAGCATCGTTCCGCCCATCGCACCCTTCATCGTCGTCCTTCAACCTTGTAGAACGCAGTAATGTAAGTTTACACTGAAGTAGGTTGTTCCTTTGACTCACCCGCCGGCGTATCGCTCTCTGTAAAGGTGGAGCATCTCCCAGTCGGAATCAGCTTCGGTGGGTCGATGTCTCCGGGGATGACCGGTACCAAAGGTGACTGTGCTGACAACTGGCTGGAAGGGAATTACCGTGAAGATCAGAATGCAAAGCCTTGACATGGCTAGTCTTTTAGGTGAATATATGGAGAAAGTGAAGGAGGGCGATGATGAGGATCATGGGTATATCAATGATGTTCAGGCCATTCAGGCTGATCTGGAGGCGATGAAGCTGGATGGTGTGGATATTCAGGGATTGTTGCAGGAGCTACAGAAGGTGGAGGTGGAACAGCTGGTGGAAGGAGAGATGGAGGAAAGAGGGTTACAGCAGGATGAGGTGGAGGGAGGAGAGGTGGAGGAAGGAGAGGTGGAGGGAGGAGAGGTGGAAGAAGGAGAGGTGGAGGAAGGAGAGGTGGAGGGGGGAGAGGTGAAGGAAGGAGAGGTGGAGGGAGGAGAGGTGGAAGAAGGAGAGGTGGGAGAAGGTTCAATTCCTGCATCACCTCCTGGATCTCAGTATCCATCTGAAAGTGAAAGGGTATATTTACTTCAGGTATAGGTCTATCTGAAGTTGTCTGATTTTATGATTTCTAGGGTATATCACCAATCTCTGACAGAGATTCATCACCTTCAGCTATACCAGTTGGTGGTCAGGCTAGCAGGACAACTTCCGAGCACAGCTTTTATTCAAAGTGAGCAGATTCCTATCTTAAGACTGGTCTTGCAAACTAATCTCAAGTATTCTTTCAGATCTTCTTCCTCTGTGTCTCATGTCTCTGATTCATCACACAAGAGAAAGGGAAGTACTGAAGGATATCATGAGGACACTGGCAGATATCGCCGTAAAGGGGATGATAGTTTGCCTATAAGTCTTGAAATCCCTTACAAGTATAAGAAGGTGTTTATTTTACTATCATCTATCTAGGTTTATCATTGTCAGGTTTTTGAGCTTTTATTTTTATTTTAGCCTGGATTTCCATATCAAGATCAATATGGAAATCTGACCCTACCAACTGGCAATCAAATAAAGAAAAAAATGTCACAATCTAGGTTCAATTTTGGCTCACGGTAGATTATCTATTTTGAAATGTTTCAGCTTAATTCTGAATATAAAGGTTTTTTTTATAGTTCCTCCACTCCTGGAGATGATGGCTCTGATTCACTACTCAGCCCCAGTACAGGTGGAAGAGGAGCTACTTCTATGGCTAAGTTCAAGGCCAAAAGGAATGTGGCTAAGCCAAGCAAAAAGAATGCTCCCAATAGATCCAAGAGGCTGCAGGAAAGGAATCTGACACAAGGATTACTTCTTCAAACTTCTACTTTTGATCTTGCTTCCCAAGGTAGTATATCTCCTGCAGGGTGGCAAGGAAAGGCTCCTCCTAAAAAGGTCAAAGAAGAGATTGTTGCCAGATACAAAGATGGCAGGATCTTGTATGACCTCAAGGGGTTTCTTCCTATTCCATATATCTGGAATCATACTGGGTATTCTTTGATTTGCTTAATTTTCAATATACTACTAACCATTTATTTTCAGAGCTAAAGCAAGTTTAACAGTTGTGGATAATCACAACCGTATATTCTTGTATCGTGCTTTTGAAGCTGGGTTTTTGAAGGCACATGGGGACGACATCTATCACCACTTCGACAAACTTTTGCAATCTACTCTAAAGAATCCTGTAGCCCAGAAGGCTGCAGAAAAGGGTGCAAGAGGTCCTCATTTTCCTCTTATAATTGGTCATTGGCGTGAATCAGCAGATGTATGTCACTTTTGTTTATTTTATAATATGTGTACTAAATTGTCAATTATCCAGAAACCATTCTTGATACGCTTCCACAAGGAGCATCTCAAAGAAGTTGAAGACTTCTTAGCTGAGCCTATTATTGAGAAGATGATGTATTTCTGTTTAGAAATCCTGGAAAGTATTTTTGCTGACTTTTATATCTAGAAATTGGGTTTCTAATGTTGTGGGAACTATGTTTCCTGGTGTCAAAAAGAGATCTGAGAAATGTGCTGCCTGGCACAAAGAGAAACATGGAATCAAGCCATACTTTGGTTTGTTCTGGAACTTTTGCATCAATGGGATATTTCCGGGCCAGAGAAGGGTACACACCTTGCCTCATGCTGATGCCAAAAACCCCATCAGTGTGTGTGCAGTAATGGTTTATACTGTACCAAACTGTGAGTTTACAGATAATACTGATTTTTTTTTACTTGTAAACTAATATATATCAGCTCATTTTGATCATACCAGAAGATCTTGGCTTGTGATCTGGGAGGCTGGCATTATTCTCGAGCTTCCACCTTGGGTGCTTGTTATATATCCCTCCTCTTTATTTTTTCACTTCAATATTGATATAACTGGTAAGTATATACCATTTTCAAGTAATCACAGTCAGTTAATCTACTTTAGACATCAAATTTGTCACTACAAATGGAGAAGTGCCTACACCAGACAATTCAAGGCCTATCCAAGCTGGGGATGATGAAGGTAGAGGAAGTATGGTTTTTTTCAGCATGTCTTCTATGTTTCAATCATCTGAATCTGGACATTCTACTCTGGATATGGCAAAGGTAGCTGGGCATTCTGGTAAAGCAGATATCAAGCAGACTATTGCAGAAACATTTAGATCTCAGGGTACCTATTTGCCAACAAAGTCTCTTTAAGATCTGTATATTTACTTGACTTTTTTTTCTCTCTCTTTCTTTAGTTGTCTAGAAAGCTTTGTATTGAAATGGGTGAAAGAATTTTAAAAGTGGCCTGGAAATGTACTCTGCATGAAAGCTAAACCATGAACCCAAGCAGATGTCTGTGCTATAGAATCTGGACTGCTAAGTAACTCTTGTAAGTATATCTGAAGTTGAGCAGACACTTCTGCTGCTCTATCCAAACTAAAAGTTGGAGGATCTACCTCTATAGTATTCAAATGCTCTGGTGGACCAGCTCTTCCAACCCAAGAGGTATAGCCTTCATCAGTCTGATTGTTAGAAGTTCTAGAAGTTAGTAAAGAATTCTCCATCAAACCTTCCCAGTCAACCCCATAAACCTCCAGTTCCTCCTCAGAAAGAGCCTCCTCTGGTGCAAGCTGACTGCCTCTGACACCAAACACATACATGTCCATAACAAACATGTCTGCAGGTGATCGGTTTGGTCCATTACGGATTTGAATCTTGTGTAGATTCCAGGCATTGGCAAAAAAGGAAAGCTCTGCATTCAACCCAGAAAGGAAGAGTTGATGCAAAAGCCATAGGTGGGTGGTACTGTTCACATCTAGGCCATGAGAAAGCTCTAGATTGGTGAAGAATTCAGCCCATTTTGACCCAACTTGAGCAGTGACATCCACCCATAGACGTTCAATGCGGACATTGTGAACACTTCTATTGAAAGGTCATATGTTAAAAGAAAAGGGAAGATCAGTAGATAACCTATTCAACATACCTTCCCCATATATAAGAGCCCCTTCTCTCTCCTCCTGTTCTTTCCATATACTCTGCAACTGCAAGGTTTTCTGTACCATGGTCACCACGTAGTCTGGAAGGTCGGCCATATTGGGTGGCAGCAGCAAGGAATAGCTCTAACACAGTTGAGGCCCTATTGTTGTCACTAGCTTTGAGACCAACAATCAGGCGGGAGTAGCCATCAATGAAGCCATGAATGACAATCTTCCATCTTATCAAACCTAGGTAAAAGTTAGACCATGTGAAAAGACATAGATGGAGATTGTTACCATGCTGTCCATCATGGTGCCACAAGGCATTTGGACCTGGAACTTTGTATTCTCTTCTTCTGATCCGAATTCTTTCAAAGACTCTGCGCACAGGGTCTATGCGGAGTAAAGATTGGCGAATCTTCTCTTGTGATACGTGGATGCCTATCTGTCGGAGCATCCCATTGACCATGCTGATACCAGCCCTTGGAAAATGAGCTCGGATATCAAGAACAGCAGCATCCAGTTGATCATCCTCTATCACTGTTAGGGGCCCAGTGAAAGATGTCACAGCTGCTAGAAATAATAAGTCAGGCTGTAGTGCAAATATTAAAGAAAGCTTACCAGAAGCAGTTCCCTCTGGATCCAATAATATATCATCCCCTTGCAGCTCCTCATTCTCTTGTAAAGATGATCTGGGTTCCCTGCATTGAGAAATTAAATCAAGACATTTCTAAAGACAAATGACAGGATACACAAACTCTTGTAAAACAACTTGTTCTTGATGAACCCTTGCAGGAAATGGATTCATTTGAGGTTGAGACAGTCCATAGTCAAGAAGAGCATTCCTAACAGTACTTCTCCCAACACCCAGAAATTCAGCAATGCCCTGGACAGACCTATGGCCATATGCCCAAGCAAGCCAATCTCTATCAATAACAATCCTAGGACGACCAGGCCCACCATTGTGGATTTCCTGGATAATGATAGGCCTTCCATGGTGTGAGCTGTCCAAGACAGCACTATACTGGAGCTGGACATCTTGCCGCATCAGAGCCAGACTTCTTCTCAAAGTCTCCAGTTCCTCTGCAGGAAAAACAGATGCATGCTGAGGAGATTGGAAAATAAATCAATTGGATTCTGCCCACAAAACAATGTCTCACACTTACCTGGGTAACCAGTTGGCCAAATTGATCCAGGTCATCACCTAGCCTGGCAATCACCGTGGAGTCTGACTCTGAAGCAATAGCTTCTCGAATGGATGAATCAAACTGGTGGTAGTGTCTGCGAAAGCCATCAAGAAGGTCACTGGCTTGAGAAGTAGCTTCCATGATTGCAGTAGAAGAGACAAGGATTGGTGCTGAGGTGACCAAGAGTAAGTGAACAGTGACACGTGTCTCACGATCCAGCACGGTACCCATAGGCGCTTACAGCACAATCACAACTGCCAATGCATCTGCATATTCAGGGCTAGACTTAGTTTGCAGTCATAAATATATCATTCTCGTACGAATTATAGCAATCAGTATTGCCAAGGAAGTAATCGTACAAGGGTGCTATGGAAGCTATGTACACTATTACAGATCTCGTGGCCGACACGACAAGCCTCCGGAGCTCATAGAGCTCATGAATCCCGACCGTTGGTGGAGGACGTGGCCGAGAGGCGCAAGACGGGGAGGAGGTGTCCCCACGTGTGAATGACGGGATCCGAACGGGGGCGATCCTGGGTCAGGTGGCGCGCACAACTATCTTGGTTGTGTAGGGGGCGGACGACACGGCGCATGCGCACTTGGACGGCGACATGGCGTGCATGCAGATCTTGGCGGGGAGGGACCGGCGGACG